>JBBPTV010000241.1:0-31617 GCA_038094275.1 Tubosaeta brunneosetosa | reverse complement strand
TGCAGGCAACAGTAGGCTACAGAGTATGTTACATTTGAAGATGGACTACAAAGGACAATGTATGCTACATATATTGGCCTTGGCTACAGCCATTTTCGTTTTTTCCAGATGATGGGAGGATGCGCTCAAGGATGCCGATGAGGTATGTGTTGTGAGACAATGTCCTGGGCCATAACAGTGACATAGTCCGCAGGTGATCAAACTCGACCCATCATCTCATCGGGGCTATGACCTAAGACATGTAGCCTTACGTGGCGCAGGACGTCATGCGGAAGCAGTTTCGACATTTGATACAATGCTAGCGAAACTCAGAGAATCCCCGGACGCATATGCTCATAGTGAGTTGTAGCATTGACACTCAACGATGTCGACTAACAGACCACAGAACTTTCTTCTCAATATACAGATGTGAGACCTATTATTTGACGTGTCGTTCACGCCACCATCTCCCACATGCCACGGATTCTCATCGACACCACCAGCGGTTGCCTGCTCGGCAGAACAGATCTGGCTAGAGAATTTGAAGTGCTCCCGATCTTTGATGAGCTTGTGTCATCCATGACACGGGTGATAGACCAGACATGGATTCGGAGAGAGGTCAAGGACTTCTATCACTATGTGATGTTTTCACACAAGTGGGAGCATGACGAACCGCTTTTCCAGCAGGTCGTCCATGTCACTATATACAAGCTGGAAGCATCGCACGGTAACATAAAGCTCCAGACATTCTGCTCACTCGTGTGCCAACTCGGGTTCCGATGGGCATGGAGTGACACGTGTTGTATTGATAGGGACAACAACGTTGTATTGCAAGAATCACTCATCGCCATGTTCGCATGGTATCGCGGATCATCCCTCACAATTATCCATCTATGTGATGTCTCATCTGAGCCGGAAGCACCGGACGGACTCCAGGACCAGGCTATACTGTAGTTTCATTGTAATGATTCATTATCATTGTTGTGGTGTATGCATTGCAAATATGACTGTCACTCATCTGCATGCCTGACCATTGCAAATTTTTTGGCATACCGTGCTTCCATTGCAATCCACCCCCTCAAGTTACAGTCTTTATTGCAACACGCATGGTTTCGCCAGATCAAGCGTTCTCTCGCGCAGTTCTCCCACGATCAATATCCATTGCAATACTACCTGTGTCAGGTTATTGCAATGTTCCCTTGCAGTGCATCCCCCGCTGTCCGAGCTATTGCAACGCTCTCCTTTCTCTCCTCTCTCCATTCATCTATTGCAACACACAGTGACCAAGTCATTGCAATATTTTCCTTGTGTGCCCTTCGTTCTATTGCAACGCACATAGCCCCGCTGATTAGGCTACCCCTACCGATCAACCCAGCGTTTTCGATTGCAATATTGTACGTGGTTCTCCACTTGTCAAGTCATTGCAACGCTCCCCTCCCCCCTTCCCCGTCGCAATGTGCATGTAGTGGACAATATATTGCAACGAAAGGTGAGCTCAATCATCAATGCATTGCAACGACTAACCAATTGACCACTTTGTCTGCTCTTTTCTCATTGCAATGCGTATGCCCAGGGCCCCGCTCTTGCAACGCTTCCCCCGCTCACCTTTTCTGTTGCAATGAAAGGTTAGTTCTCAGTGTCTCAATGGATTGCAATGACTGACGAATTTGCTGTCCCATTGCAACGCATATCGTCCCTACTTCCCCTGCGTCAACCGTTCTATTGCAACATCTCATCCGGCTTCTGTCTTATAAGTACACCCCTTGTGATGCACGGTTCATCGTCTGTGAGTACGATGAAAAATTGCGACACATTTCTGCCACCTGTCCCGGTCTTGGAACTTGCCATTCCAAGGGAGCCTTTACGGGGAACCACCTTGAGGCCCTCCTCCTCAGCTTTGAAATCGGCTCCATAAATGGACTGTACATATAATATCGGATCAGAGATAATACCACATTGCAGGATCCGACGGTCCTACCTCGCCACCACTTCCATCCCCCTGCAGTATATCTCCGCCCTGGGCGATAAACCCCTTGACGATGTGATGAATGGGGCAACCCAGATAATGGAGCCCTTTGTTCCCTGCGCTCTTGCATGCCCCTTCTCTCCGGTGCAGAGCGCGACAAAGTTGGCAAGTGTCTTTGCCAGCCTGGGCGACGCACTCAGCGCAAAGACGAGTCGTCCTGCCAACAGCGGTAGCCTAGCAAGGCTCTACCCTGTGTCAGCTGCCGATTCGGATGCCATCTTGTCTGTGTTTGAGGTCAAACGTTCTGGTTCACTCGTCGTTTGCTCGAGCTTAGTAGGTTGTTGCCGTTAAAAATGTACCAAATTGCACAATGTATTTGTCACAATAAATGTTGACAGTCTTAAGTTGCAGCTGCTTGTTCTACCAAATGCCACCTCTCACAGACGCTGCTGACGCAAAACGACACATATTATGTATCTCAAACGATGTACGCCGCCAGACTCAACATGGTAAGCCACGTAGTGACAAACACCACGAGTGTACGCAGAAAAAAAAGCATGTATTATGTACAAGCGTTACAAGACTAAAGACTATGGATTTTCTGGCTCAGGGTGTCATATTTTACGCTTCCTACTTGATAGTCAGCTCCAAAAACGAAAGAGTGTCAATGAGAACATACTTTGGTGAACCACGTACAATCGCGGTATCTCCACTTGGTGCTCGCTTCTTCCCTTTCATCGCGCTCTTGCTGGATGGAGGCGCACGGTTTTCCTTCCCAGGTACGCCTATGGCATTGTCCCTTTGTGCACGCTGAGACGGGACATGCTTTCGTTTCGGGCGACTTTTGATGTTTCCTGGAGCCGCACTCGAGCCAACAGTTTGCTGAGTTGGGACAACCCCAGGGTCCATCTGTGGGGTGGGGGGAGATGGTAGGGGTTGCGTAGCCGTGGGACTAGATGCTTGTGTTGATGGCATGGGCAATGCGTGAGCCGGTGCAGGTGTAGGCAATATTTCCAGAGCGGGAGGGGTCGGTATTGTCGCCTCTGGTGCGCAAAGCAACGTAGCGTTGGGGGATACAGTGTTAGTGACATCTATACCCCCGAAATTAAATTGTGGGGGTTGATATGGGGCGAATGCGCTTGCCAAATCAGTAGGTGGGATCGGATTGTTCGCAGGACACGTCGGCAAAGTGGATGGTGTGTACACTGACGAGTCGAATGAAAGTGTTCCATCGGGTTGGAGTGGTGGCCAGTGAGTCCAGGCTGATGGGTCTATGCTGCTCTCAAGGAGTTCGGTAAAAGAGGTTGGGAAAATGGTACCACCCGCTCCAGCCCAGAAAGCATCGGAGGACGTCGACAAGCCCGAAGATGAGAAATCGCCGAAGTACAGGTCCTGGGTTGTTGCAACGTCGAGAGGCGTTGTAACGCCAGCATCGCGTTGCAATGGTGGCGTGCCGAGAAGAGAAGACGTGCCAGCCAGCATTGCAACGTTCGTATCATGAGGCATCATAATGCCGGCGTTGTGTTGCAATGGTGGTGGGCTGGCGCTAGAAGATGTGGCTGGCGCTCCGAAGTTCGTTGGCGTTGCAATGTCCCTAGCTGTGGCGTTCATCAATGTTGCAACGTTTGGCGGCTCGGAGGAACTATAAGAGTGTGATTGCACTGGATCGTTGTCGCCATTCTCCTGTTCTCCCTCTCCCCCTCCATCACTCTCGCTATCTTGCTCGTCGTGGCTGCCGGTATGCTCGCCATCGTATTCGTCATGGCTGCCGTCGTCATTCTCGTCTGCCATAGCCTGCGCGTCTACCACTTCTTGGTCGCCGTCATCAGCTTGGCCCTCAGCATCCTCTGAGGACTCCCCCGGGGACTTGGACCTGTCCTCGAAAGATCGCATGCCAGTGGCTGCAGGCAGGTGGTTGGTACGTGCAGTTACAACCAAAAAAATTATACTTACTACCATAGACGTTGTCCAGGAATCCGCCGTATGCCTCCACAACGACGCTGTCGTACTTGTCAAATGCATCGGAGAAGTCGCGACCATGCTTGTCTGAGCCAATGTGAAGGCTGTTGTGTATGTGTGATCAGTAAATTGTGACCAGCGAAGTCGCAGATACTAACCTTGTGATATGATTACCCTCCTCTGGTGTAATCGGATCAGGTCCTCCCATGATGACGCTGAAGGACCAACCGGTCTTCCTCGCAAGGTGCTCGAGTACTCGGACGAGTGTTGGTCCAACCTCCCGAATATTCCTAGCCATATGTTATAGAGGTCAGTGGTGCCAGCTGTTCGACGACACAACACACTAACCTTCGAATCACCATAGGATCCACCTCAACAGCTTCGTCGTCTGAGCTGCTAGTTTTGAGTGCCGCCCGCTGTCTTGCCTGTTCTAGTTTGAGGTCATCGATGACCTCCTGTGGTTCATTCTTCATAGCGTCCTCGATCTTCTGTCGCACCGTGACAATGTTGGATCCCGCAGGAACTGAGCCCTTGACATGCGATGCATAGTGAGTCTTCGCATAGATTTCCCATAACTTTTTTGTACGTGTTTTTGGTTTCATCAGCTCGTTGATGAGGCGTGCCGTCTTATTGTTCGCCGAACGATTACCCTCCCAAGTGTTCCAACGCACCCACTGTTGTATTTGCTACATAGGGTGAGTAACATTACGTGCCACGATGTTGAACAAACTACCCACCCGTCGGCGTTTCACCCAGGCGTTTGAGACTATTGTAGCTTGCTCTTCCGTAAGGTCTTGGTCCTCCGGTATATCTGGGAGCATAGTGGCACGCTCTGGCCAGCGTTCACCCCACCTTTTGAACACAGAGATCCAATGTTTCCTTTTCTCTTTGCGGTCGAGCTTCAGGAACGTCAGCAGCTCCTCATCGAGGAACGCCTTTTGTTCTGGATTCGTCCAACGCGGGGGAGCCATCTATAAGACATTAGTAGTAACTAGGAATCCAAGCAGGCAACGTAGCGATCACCCACACTATTTGTTGTGTTGAGTAGTAGTGGTAGGCACGCAGGTGAGGAGGGAGTAGGAGGGGGCTGGTACGAATGCGTCAGAACCCAAAACACGACCTAAAAATCCTTGCCATATAATCAAGATCAACAATGTGAACGCGTACCACGATCAACGACGCGAACGCGTCTGTACGCGTCCAGGAGCCCGCAAGACCCATTCTCCGATGGATACATATAGTCATAGTGACTTCCTTGCCAAATTTTGGCACTTCAACCAAAGTAGCTGTTGCCTAACAACGAAAGTCAATATAGACATTGCATGACATGGGACAAAATAAAATCATAGATTCTAACACACATTTTCGACAGATTGATAAAGTAGAACACCACGTCGTTGTAGATCTGAGATATCGTTGCCTTCCATTGCGTTGAGAAGCAAATCTTCAAAAACACGTGTTACCAGACGAAGCTTGTGAGCCGTACCATCAGTCCCCTCTAAGCCCCGTGGTGCTGCAAGACGCACAGCCCGCAAACGGCTGTCCAGTCGTTCAAGGGCTGTCACAACGCTATTGATGTCAGAATAGTCACCGGACTGCACGTAACTATTGCAGAGCTTTGCCGCAAGCCGCTGCGATGACCCCTTGACCGTGGAATAAAGCGCGAGCTCAATTTGCTGCAAGCTATCATTTGACCGCTCGTCCTTCTGTTCATGTGACAGTATCCCATTTTCAATTTTTGGTCGACCAGGACTATCGATGTCTCATCATGAGTCGCAGCAACATGATTGATGTACTTACCGCCGAGACAAGATGTTAGACACCCGTGGCTGACCCAGCAATGCGGCACTATTCAACTGCTGGCCCCTGGAAACCATCCATGAGCCTGAAAACGAAAAGCCAAAACCTGGACAATATTTTCCACCTACTTTTCATTGCCTCTGTCTCTGATACGCCTTGCCTGCACCTTTTGATTGATTTCCTTCTTGTGACTAGTACGAAATTAGTACTTAACACCGTCTGCAAACAGAGAACAAACCGTTCATAGTACTTGGCACGATAGGAGCGGGCAGCAATTACCCGTTCCTCTGGGGTTTTGTACAATTTGGGTCGGCCCATGATTGCGTGAACCAAGTAGGGAGCGAAACCAACTACCGATCGGTTCGTGACGTGTGACGTGATGTGGCGGTGACTCTCAGTGTATAGGAGATTTAACCAGTGAACACGATTCAACCCATTATACAGTGTTCAGCATCACATGGAAATGCGGAAACACAGTCTTCGAGTTATTATAGCCCGGAGATGCACATAGTATGTGTGCCAAAGCGTGAAACCACTTATTGATTGCTTTGGCCATCCACTGGATGCACGAACTGGCCGCTGCCGCAATATGAGTATGGGAGATTTAACCATCGAACGCAAATACTAGTAATGAAAGTATACTCTCTCTGTATCCCAACAATGGCTCAATCCACTAAAATAAGAAGTGTATCTCATTTACAAAGCTGGAGGTACCTGTATGCGTCTGTCCCTAGTAGTGCCCCACTGTACCCAGGGCTCACAGGAACCCATGGTACTTGTCTGGTGCATGTCGTTATATGATGCAACATTCATGTCTCGCCACACCATAATTACTACAATATTGGCAGAGTCACAGTAAATGTCATTGACGAGGCTGCACACGGCTTTACAGGAGCACAGTATTACTACGCCTATGCAAGCCCCTTGCTACCAGGGCCTTTACCAACGACCGAGACAATTCCATCATCGATCCCTTTCTCTACGATCTGACGACCTTCAGCAATGGTTGTGCCCAGTGGGAGCTTGCGGTGCGTCGCACCACTAACGCGAGTAACCAAGGGGGATGCCTTCTCCCTGCGGGAATATTCAGTATGAGTGTATGATGAAATCGATTGTGACGTATACTCACCAATTGGAGAACACACCGACCCTCTTGCCACGGGTGATCAGATAGAACAGCTCAGGTTGTCCCAATAACGGCAGAATGACCTCAATCCCCTTGTGGGAGATGGCATAGTGGCCGGTGGGAATCTTTGGCAATATTTCGGCGTTGGCTTGATCTTGTGTGGGGGGAGACAACTCTTCAGTGCTCGAAGTGACGGTGGGAGGGCTGCTGGCTGTGTGGGTCGAGTCAGCACCAGAATCCCCGCTGGTGGGCTTTGAAGCGAGCGGGCTGTCCACAGGTGCTGGAATTGGAGTTGAGTGTGAAGTGGCGTCTGATTCTGAGTACTGCAATCAGATGCTAGGGGATCGAGTGCGAACCCTTACCGGTTTGTGTAATAACAGCAAGGACGGCACGATGAACCCGAGCAACATGTTCCTCTGACAACTGAATGCCTCGGAGGGCTTCCGTAAGAGCTTAAAGGCGACAGAGTTACCGGGCGGAAACTATGGACAGCAAGATTACACACCGCTGATGGTATCGTCCACCAATTTGACCTTGGGATCATTGTCACGGGAACACGCGTCTGCGGGAGTAGCGGTCATGGATGTAAGTCTGTAAGAACGGAGAGAGCTAGACAATGGAACGATAAACTGGATATTCTGCAGCAGTAGGGTGGGGTCTTAAATACCAACCAGTGGCGTCGTTCTACACCTACGCCAAGCATGCCGCGGGTGTGAGCAGGTGGCTTGCTGTGGGGCCATGTAAATGCTGGTGGATCAGTATGAGAATGGAGTTATCGAAATCAGGAAGTGCAACTTTACCGAGTCCTCGGGCCTCGGGGTTCAACAGCGTGGGCGACTCCCCGGTATTACTCTCAAGTAGTGACTTCTGCATGCGTTGCAATGAGGCGTGCCCCGTCTACAATGCCAGCCAATAGTACGGACAAGCAGGGTAAGGGCACAAGGTCTTGTAAGTCTATGAACAGCATGCACGTCCCCAAGACTCACCGTGTGGGTCAGCTGAGGCCATTTGGTTCAAGAACTTGAAGGAATTCAAAGTACATGACGTTCATAAGTCGACTGCCTTGCAGAGACGCCACACAAAAATCCGCAGGAACCAAAGCGGCATTTTACGTCTGGAAAACAAGACGTATCAGCTCAAGGAAACCAATGTTCTGGAGGGAAATCGTCCTCTCTTTGGTCTGGACAACAGTGTTACCAATGACGAGCCAATGGTCATTGACATGCTCCCTCCCGAGGTGGATTTGAGTGTACTGACTGAGGAGTCACGAAGGAAACAGTACACATCAGTAAGTCACTAGTACTCACCTTGACGAAATGCACGCATATGAAATGATTCCAAGGACTATCCAATTTTAGTGTGGGAGCAGCAGGAGCGACAGACTTTTCTCAACGAGTTTCTTCGTTTGGAGGGCAAGTGTGGCAGCCCTGAAGTCTGTGCGGTTTGCAAGACGTCCCCAGCTTTGGTGCGGTGTTCTGATTGCCTCGGCACTGATATGCTTTGTTCCACATGCGTACTTGAGAGTCATCAGTATACACCCTTACACCGTGTGAAGGTCGGTTTTACCTGAACGTGGCAGACTCACCAGCCCTCACTTATTGCTCATAGGAATGGAATGGCCGTTACTTCGAAATCCGAACCTTGAAGGATCTTGGACTACGTGTTCAGCTTGGTCACCCACATGGCGAGAAATGC
Source organism: Tubosaeta brunneosetosa (assembly GCA_038094275.1). Classification (NCBI taxonomy): domain Eukaryota; kingdom Fungi; phylum Basidiomycota; class Agaricomycetes; order Boletales; family Boletaceae; genus Tubosaeta; species Tubosaeta brunneosetosa. Next base: position 23,092 of record JBBPTV010000241.1, on the reverse strand, counting down.
TATCGACCAGTACCCACCATCCGAGATGACTTCATTGTCGTGCATAGCAACGGCATTCACTCTCTTGCAGTCGACTTCTGTGGTTGTGAGCATGCAGATCAGCCTTGTATTCAGCTGCTGCGCAAGCGTTGGTTTCCGGCCAGTTCAGACAAGCCCCGCACAGCGGTATCGTTCACCAGCCTCGAGCAATTCCATCTATTATCGTTCGAGTCAAAAGTAACTGCATACGAGTTTTATAACGCACTAGTGCGCCTATCAGACAACACCGGACTTGCAGACACAAAGGTACGTTGTACTTCATCTTGTTTTGTGGCGTTGTCCTGGAATATTGTGTTCTAGGATCGTTATGACCAGTTCCTACGTGTCATCCGTGAGTGGCGTCACCTCAAAATGTTGAAACGCTCCGGCAGAGGACACGACAATTCTGGGGTAGCGGCAACCCAGGAGGGAGAGTGTGTGGTACTCTGCCCTGCCTGCCCTCAGCCGGGTAAAAACCTCCCTTCAGGGTGGGCCGAAACATCACCTGACAAGCAGTAAGTATTCCGCTTGGATGAGTTTATTGCAACACAGCTAACCGTGATAGATGGTTGTACAGTCTTTTCGTTGCAATAGACGCAAATTTCCGGCTGAAGCGCAAAGCAGTATCGACCGACGCAAAGGATCCAGGCCTGAGCTGTGGCTGGGCTTACTTCGTCGAAGAAAAGGCATACAAAGATTATCTAGATAAGTTCCTCAAGGAACCACAGCCGGTATGTTTTCAGTCAGTCACTCGGACGTGTGTATTAATTCAGATTTAGAAAAGTACTTGCACCTCGCATACCGCTGTAAACTTAGCAGATACAAAGTCATCCGCTGGCCTTGCAGCAACCGCTGTGGGAACTGTGGACTGTGCCCGACATGGCTTCAAGCTTCCTGGCGGGGTTGGTGATTTACAGAAGGGCGAAAAGTAAGTCGCGTTGCTACGTGGTCTAGATCAGTACCTGGACTTATCCTAGATACGTCAATATGGACTATCTGCTATTCTCCGCGCTACGCCGCTTCGGTAGCTTGCAAGTCCTCAAGATCTCTTACGACATCGCTTGTCAATGGCACAAGAATTTGTGGAATCGGATGTCACGTGTTCCTGACTCGTGGCAGATTGATCACGAGGCCAAGAGTGTTACTTTTCTGGTTCCAAAATTCCATCTTCCTGCGCACATCATGGAATGTCAATGGCGTTTTTCCTTCAACCTCATGCAAGGTGTTGGCCGGACTGATGGCGAAGCTCCCGAGCGTGGATGGGCAAACATTAATCCTGCTGCATCAAGCACAAAAGAGATGGGACCTGGATCTCGACGCGACACCATCGACGACCACTTTGGGGACTGGAACTGGAAGAAGGTGACCAAATTAGGTTTGCACTGTGATTCGTGTGTTTGGAGTTTGCCTCATTGCATCATAGGTGTTACAATTCTACGCAAAATCCAGGAAGCTGTTCCTGAGCGGAACGATCATCGTGAAGACTTTTTGGAATTGACAGAGTCGCTCCGCATCAAGTATCCCGGCCTCATTTCAAGCTGGGAGAAAGGCGTTCAAGAGTGGGAACACGATGCGTCGAAGCCAAACCCATTCGAAGTCAAAGCTAATGGTATGTGCTGCCCCATTTGTCCGCGTTGTATATCTAACTAGCTCATAGATATCACGCAGGCGGCCGTCCGGCTGTGTCTTGCCAAAGAGGATGCCACAGCCGCTAGCAAATCGACTTGACCTCCGTTACATATGGAGGTCACTCCAAGTATCCTCATCGACACCGGAATCGAGCTAGAAGAACAACAGTACGTTTGTTCTTGTTAGATTCTGTCTCATCGTTTGACTTGATTCCAGGCGACGTCTTGTAGCGGAGACAAAAAAACTCGGACAACATGCTACGGACGTACAGAAAACCTGACTCCAGCAGAGAACGAACGCTCTAATGTGGCGGATAGAGGCTTGGGCAAAGATCCAGGTACTCTTCATCCCTGGCGTTGCACTTCTACAAGAGTTTGCCTTGAGCTCTTCTCATCCCGAGTTGAAAGCGTGTGAACCCCAAGACTTTCCACTGTATCTACCGTCTACAATCTCTCGGCGTGTGGACTACGATCTAACCCTTGAGGATACTGAATGGAAGCTTCGAGAAGGCCAGGCACATGATGCTTTAAACGAGCTGCGTCAGGCGCTTCGGTCAAGGGCATGCATGCTCAAATTCAAGGATTGTTTCTTACAAGGTCAAGGGGCAAATACCCGTGCATGCAACTGTCTCAAAAACGTGGAAGGAAAAATACAAGCTGCGGTGGATAAGTACAGGGCTGCACATCGTGCTCTCGTTGTTCTGGGTGATCTATTGGGCAAGGTTGGATGGAAGAACCAGCTTCGGCATCTAGCAGATGATGATATTCGTGCGATGACGATTGGATTGGAGGATGCCCAAAGTGAAGGTCGCAGGCGGTTGTCGTGGATATGGTTGACTTGTGGATACTCCGATGGCAATGACGTGGAGGATGACTCTGATACCGGGCTTCAAAATGGTATGTAGAAACTTGGTCTGTTCTACTCAGTTTCACTGACTGGCTGCAGCAATCCGCATTGAGTGGTGCCGCACATGAGCCCGTGCACACCGTTGGAGTGAAGAGGTCGAACTGTTATTTGAAGAGCAACAGAGAACCCTCCGCTTTCTCGACTGGCATGGAGACTGGTGGTCCGCCAAAGCAGAGGCCTGTGTGGTTGAAGACACTGTGCTCGCTGAAGGACTTCGTGCATACGCCATACACCAAGCCACCTTACGGTACGACCTGAAACGTAGATTCCTGCACGTCTGGCGAGACACAAAACGGTTTGTGGACTTGGCTGACGGACTCGACTCGGCAGGCATGACAGCATGTGTAGACAAGTCGTAATCAAGCCATACATTCCTTTGTTGTACGGTACTACACAATACACGATTTGGTTCCAATCTGATTCATTGCAACATGGGCTCTGCAGCTGCCCCAAACGACGTACTCCCATTGCAATAGCCACTCGCCATACGGTTGGGTTGGTTGCGCATTCTTACTCACCCGAGTCCCATGCTGCATTGCAATGTCCTGATGTCACACCAGCGTTGTAAGCGGAGAGGGTAGTGTTGCAACAAATAGCAGGTCGCTCACCGTGTGGTTGCAATGTTCCAGCATCTGCATCTGCACCCGCCCGAATCCTGTGCACCGCATTGTAATGTCTTAGAGCGGGTGGTATTGCAACGAGTAGCTAGTTCACCGTATGGTTGTAGTATTCAGTAGCATTGCAACGTATAGCAAGTTGCTCACCATACGGTTGCAATGTTCCAGCATCCGCATTCACACCTGCCCGAATCCCATGCACCGCATTGCAATGTCTTGAAGCGGGTGGTATTGCAACGAGTAGTTGGTCACTGTAGCTAGTTTACCGTATGGTTGTAGTATTCAGTAACATTGCAATGTATAGCAGGTCGCTCACCATACAGTTGCAATGTTCCAGCATCCGCATTCGTACCTGCCCGAATCCCGTGTGCTGCATTGCAGTGTCTTGAAGCGGGTGGTATTGCAACGAATAGCTGGTCACTCACCGTATGGTTGCAATATTCCACATTCGTTGCCTGAATCCCGTGCTGCACACATTGCAATGTGTCCAGACGCTATACCAGCATTGTAAGTAGAGCGGGTGCAAGTGTTGCCAGTAGCTACTCACCGTGTGGTTGAAATATTCAGCATTTACACTGGCCTGAATCCCCTCCCTCCGTGCAGCACCGAATCGTGAAGTGCCTGGACGTTGATGGGAATATATGGTTGTTGATGCGTGAGAAAGACACCCACCGTGGGATCATTCTGCAATGGACATGAACCACCTTGGCAGGCTGGCTTAGTGGGCTAGTAGTATGATGCTGGGGAAGGGGAATTGGGTGGGTTGCAATGGGAGGAGCATTGTAATGCACAAACTGTTGCAATGTTGTAGTAGTATAATGGAGAAGAATGCACTGGTGCACTATAGTAAAATTTGCAATGCAACTCACAAAGATTACATGATTATTTGCAATGGGACTCCAGGTAGTGGTGAGTTCGCAGCATTGCAACTTCACGAAAGTGGATCGTTGTTGGGACGGAAAGTGGCCGGGCCGTCATCCGGAATGCGAAGAGTCGCGAAAAGGTGAACTGGGTAAAATGCTACGAGAAAGCAGTCAAGTCAGTCGACATTTCACCGGACGAGACGAAATTTACGACGTTATCAGATGAGAGAGCTCGTATCTGGTCACTCCCAGATGGTGAATGGCTTGCTGGCAAGCAAGACGCCGACAATCACACGGTCAAGTTTTCACCCGATGGCTCTGAATACGCTCTTGCCTATCTCTACGAAGACAGTAATTTTCTTTGGATTTACGACAGTCATGATTACAAAGAGCTCCACAACACTTTCATTCATGCCCTGTCCATCGCCTGGGTCCCGGATGGCAAGCAAATCTTTGTCTTGTCTTCCGATGCCAACATCCACTGTCTTGATGCCTCCTCCGTCAGAACGCTTTCTGAATGGCCAATTCACAGTGACGATAAGCCTACTTGTATCTCTATGTCGAACAACGGTGCATTCATCGCAGCAAGCGCCAATTCATCCGTCTCATTCTGGGACACTGTTACCCACCAACAAATTGGCACCGTCATACACCATCCTGGACCAATTGACAGCATGGCCATCTCTTCAAACTACCGTCTTCTGATCTCCGGAAGCTTAGAAATCACACTGTGGGACCTGTGTGACGTTCTTTCCGCTCCGTACCGTCAGGTAAGTCATTCCTTAATCCTCTGGATTACATCCCCAAGTGGTTGTTGTTGACCGCAACTTGAACAGGGGGAAAAAGTCATTGAAAAGACAGAGACTCTCCGCCTTGAAAAATGTATTCGGCCCGTCATCGGCCAACACACAGCCGAACAGAGGAACAGTGCGTGCCCTCGTTGAATTTGAACGTCTCTGATAACTCGTTTTTAATATTAGCGAATCTTGAGAAAACCGTGGAAGAACTCCGTGCGGAAGTTGCCAAATCTCAAGAGATCGTTCGTGAAGTCCAACGCACGGCCAAAGAGAAGCAAGATGCCCTGGAAAATACCGTTGGGTCGCTACACTCAAAGTCTGGTACATGCTTTTGCCATCCAGATTCGAGTTTGCCTGATCATTGTTTTCGTTGTTCATGCTCATTAGTGGATCTTGAGGAAACGGTCGAAAGACTCCATACAGAACTCGTTAAATCTGAACAGATCCAGCGCACAGCCCAAGAGAAGCAAGATGCCCTCCAGAACACCGTCGGGTCGCTACGCTCAAAGTCTGGTACGATCCGGATTCGAGTTTGACTAATCCTTGGTTTTGTTGTTCATGTTCATTAGAGGATCTTGAGAAAACGGTCGAAAAACTCTGTACAGAACTTGCCAAATCTCAACGGGTCATTTGTGAAGTCCAGCGCATAGCCAAAGAGAAGCAAGATTCCCTGGAAAATGCCACCGGGTTGCTATACTCAAAGTTTGGTACGTATTTTCGCGATCTCATGGTTTTCGTCGTTCACATTCATCAGCGAATCTCGAGAAAACGTTCGATGGACTTCACACAGAACTTGCCAACTCTCAACGGATCGTTCGTGTCCACAGGCAGAAAAACGAATGCGAGTTACTCTATGCCCGCGATCATGTCTCTGATGCCGCAAATTCCCTCCTCAACATCAAGAAATCTGTTGACAATAACGTAAAATCTGACGGATTCATCATGTATTGGCTTACGGGTGGGTTTCATCACCACTGATCAGAGAACAGTGTGCATTTTCTTACTTTCAGGTTTCACGAAAAAATGCATCACCGCGCTCGAGTCAATTGGAGACAAGGCGTCAGAGACCGAAGAGGCTCTTGCTGCCTATGCCACTGCACTGTCCCTTGGCCTGTCGAGCCCCAACGTTCTATTAACCAAGTGGGCCAGCATCTCATTGCTCTACGGATCAACAGACGATGTATTAGACGATGCCAACAAGGTACATATATTTACGTGCATCTGACATCAGGTGATGATACAAGATACTTAGCTTGGGCTCCCGAGATCTATTATTTACTGCACGATATGCGACATTTTTGAAGGAAGTGGCCGAGTTACTGATGCTATTGACTGCTTTCAGAAGATGCGAAATGACTTGGCATCGGAGACGAGCGATGAGGATGAACGACTACAGTGGGAACTTGGTGAGTATTTGTTACTAAACACCCTAGTAGTGCTTTTCTGATCTTTTCATGCAGATTTTTGACGGAGATGTACCCAAAGGCTAGATTTGCTCGCTGACACTGCCTCGGACTCTCATATCTATGATGAAGCTGAGGAACACTTGTCAAATATATTGTCGCTAAATTTACTGGATCCGGTGGACATACTAATGAAGTGATGCAATGCGCGAGTGATGATGAACTCATGGGAAGATGCGCTCCAGGATGCCCAGGAGGTATGCGTCGTCTTGACGCTATGGACAATAACAGTGATGTAGCCGGCAGGTGATCAAACTTGACCCATCGACCCATCGAGGCTACGAGCTGAAATATACAGCATTACGTGGTGTAGGACGCCATGCGGAAGCCGTTTCGGCCTTTGATACAATGCTCATGAAACTCGGAGAATCCCAGGATGCAGATGTTCGTGGTAAGTTGTGGCTTGACAATCACAATGATGTCGACTAACATAGACCGCAGAGCTTTATTCTCAATATACTGATGCGAGACCTCTCATTCGACGTATCATCCACGCCACCATCTCTCACATGCCACGGGTTCTCATCGACACTACCACTGGTCGCCTGCTCGGCAGAACAGACCTGGCCGGAACATTCGAGGCACTCCCAATCTTCCATGAGCTTGTGTCGTCCATGACACGAGCGATAGACCACACCTGGATTCGGGGAGAGGTCAAGGACTTCTACCGATATGTGATGTTCTCACACAGGTGGGGGCATGACGAACCTCTTTTCCAGCAAGTCGTTCATGTCACGATATACAAGCTGGAAGCATCGCACTGCAACATCAAGCTCCAGACATTCTGCTCGCTCGTGCGTCAACTCGGATTCCAATGGGCCTGGAGCGACACGTGTTGTATTGACAAAGAAAATAATGTCGTATTGCAAGAATCACTTGTCGCCATGTTTGCATGGTATCGTGGATCATCCATCACGATCGTCCACCTATGTGATGTCTCCTCTGAGTCGGACATACCGGACGGGCTCTGGAACAGCATTTGGAACACGAGGGTGTGGACGCGCCAGGAATATGTGGCTGCGGCGTGGGTTCTGTTTTACACGCAGGACTGGAAGCCCTATCTCGGACTGCCACTTGACAATCATAAAATGTCCCCTCTGATTCTCAGCCAAATGGAGGTTCCTCAGGTCTCAACAGAGGAGATGGCTGTCCTTCGTCCGGGCCTTGACCGCGTGCGAGAGAAGCTGTATCTTGCCTCGATGCGGAAGACTACCCTAGTGGAAGATGCTGCATATTCTCTGCTTAGCATTCTCAACGCATCTATCCCAATCATTTATGGAGAGGGCACCCGTGCAGTTGGGCGGTTACTAGAGTGTGTGCTTACTGGATCTGGGGACGCAACAATCCTTGCCTGGACGGGGATCGCGAATGAGTACAACAGCTGCCTACCGATGAACCTCACGGTATACAATCCACTCATACCGCCTCACATTCCGTGCATGGATACTACCGACTTGGATCGTATCGTGAGCGAATTGCGTTTGTCCCTACCAGACCTATCTCTTGCTGTGGCATTATATGACCAGTTGAACGGCCTGCCATCTGCAACGATCGCTTTCCATCGGCTGCGGCTTCCTTGCATTCGTTTCCCCATCACTGACCTTGTCCGCTTGCCACAGCGGGATGCGAAAACCAACCTGCATATATACCGTGCGAAGACGGACGCCCTCGGGGCTGTCGAGATCAAGACGGCGGGCGACCTCACCACGGAGAACGAACACTGTCTGGTTCATCCCTGGATCCGCCCGCTGCTCGACCAAGAATACGCACGCAGGACGGGCGGACTGGACAAGACGACATGCGCGCTTCGGTTGCTCGCCCGTCTGAAGCAGCCATTCGGGGCGCTTTTATTCAAGAAGGTGGCGCGAGCGGACTATAGGCGTGTCGCGACGGACAGTTTGATCATGGTTCAGACCCAGTGAAAACTGGGTATGATCTGGCAGGGTCGGATGTGACCGGATGTGACTGAAAAGGTGCTGATATTTCTCTCATATTTCATCACACCGTTCCCTTTAAGATGTCAGTTATATCATATCTCATCCCATTCTATATGTTAGGGGGCATGATCCCGTATGACTGAAAATGAATAAATAATACCTTGCCCGAACTCCTCACATACACCACACCCCGGCTTCGGCACAACAGATATCACCGTATCTGATATTTTCTCATGACATATAATCAGCTCATATCACGTTACATTTGATCATATCAAAGTTTCAACAGCTGGCTTCCCTCACAAAATATCATTATATCATATTAATTCAGATGTTGTTCGATCACGATCTCACGACAGCTGAAAAATCATACAGCATCATATTCAATCCATTTAGACTGGTAGCTAGCAAAAGGCGACAGCTGCAGAACAGCATATGCATGATAATAGCAAATGAAACTGATGGAAACAACAGCTCGCCACGACAAAGGTGAAAGAGACTGGTGGTGACGGGGAAAGGAGAGGATGAAAGTGGCAAGTCGGCGACAATGCAACAGGTGAAATCGGTGGACGATGAGGACATGAAAGCGACTTGGATGCGAGTATGGAAGGTTGAAAGTGAGGGGCGGCGAGTCGGCAACGATGCAACAGGCGAAATTGGTGGACGATGAAAGCGACTTGGATGTGAGTGGCGACGAACCGAATGGCGAAATGGATGGAAGGTTGAAAATGACGGGTGAGAGCAATAGGTATTGACAAGGTGAACGGCAGGCGAAAGCAATGAGAAAGTGACATGCAAAGTTGGTGGATGCAATCAATACATTTCCCCGTTGTATACGTCCTTCTTCCACGCATTGGTGCAGACCTAGGTAGTATTTAGCATTAAATAATAGAATACCTTCGGCCCATGTTACCAATTCACGAGCCTCCTTCTCATAGGCCTAAAACAACTTAGAGTGAAGTACCACATATAAACCAAACCAACCTCGCGTTGATTCGCACTAAGTCCATCATAATACATCTTGAATTCGGCGGTAGAACCGTTGCTTTTGTCTTTAAACTGCTTCAGCCATCGATTTGCACAGAGGTTTCTGGTTAACTCATCAGCTACTATCCTTCGTCATCAAAGAACTTACCTTCCGTTCTTAGCAGAACCTGGACGCATTTTGATGGGCTTCTTGTTCACGCTTCCCCCCACCAAGCTTGTCCCAGGATTTGGGTTCGAAACAGAAAAATCAGAGATCGTAACACCCAGTTGGGCAGCAGCTTGTGCGAGACCATTTCTAAACTCGCATTAATCCATGTCAGGGTACAATATAGCAAAAACTCACAACGGATCAATGGGTATAATGGGAGGGACTTGCGCCACAGCTTCATTCGTATCCGTTGAAGATTCGTTTTCTGTACTCGTAGTAGCCTCAGTAGTAGGCGCCACCACAACATCTTCATGAGGTCGACTCCCCCCATACAGATCTTCAGAATCGTCATCCTGGGTCTGAACTTGCTCAGTAGCCAACGTCGATGGCTCGATGTGTGTCGTGGCATGCCCTTCTATGACAGGTGGCATTAGCTGTACGTGCGCCTCAACCGGCTCATTCTCTAGCAAGGTATTGAGTAACCAATTGAAAATGCAGATAAATTCACCTTTATGTTTCTTTGAGAGTGACGAAGAACCCTCCTCAGCTTTTGCCTTCCGTTTCAGCTTCCGCTCTTGTTTATTCAGGTATTTCCCATCCAGATTAATGTGCTCCTTTCGCCATGCAGGGTATGTTGTTGTTGCCAATCGCTCAAGTTTCCATCTGTTTTCAGCGCATCTATACGAGGATTAGTATGAAAAAAAAGCCATATGTGTCTCACCTAAACATTGGAAAAGAATCCTCAACACTCGAGTGGAACATGTCTCGGCTAGGTTTGCTCAGTTCGCCCCAAGTTTGTGGAGCAAGACGGTTGTTAGCAAGGCCAGTCCAAACGCTTCGCATACAGGCACGGATATTTGTCAGCTTCTCGCTTGAGACCGGCTCACCATTTTCCTCCTCGAGATAAGGTACCTTTCCACGCTCAGAGAGCTGTGCCTCAGGTGTATTCAACCAAGTATCATAGCTCTTCTGGGTCCAGAACTTAATGTGAGGATGGGATTCAGGTGTAGGACAGCTCGGTAAACTGGGATCGATCACTTGGGGCTGGGCGCCTCGGCTGTTTAGCACGTCCCTAAAATCTAAGTTTCTAACACTGAGAAAATGAATAGGTACATAAGGAGTACCTGAGTGTGTCACGTTCAACAACTATCTTTGCATGCTCGATCTCCAGCTCGATGTTTCGTTCCTCAAGGTCCCGTATATACTTTACGTAAACTGGGTCTAATCCTACCTGGTAATCATTTTGGTAGATAACCGAGGCTGAATTTAATCAATAATTATCTAAAGTACTTACAAGTCGAGACTGATCTGGCGAGAAGCCAGATGCAAACGGCCAAGGGATTCTGGATGACGAAACGTTTGGTGGCTGTGGGCCAGGAACATCGGATAAAGAAGACGATGATGATAAAGAAAATGAAGGAGTGTGGCGAACTCTCATAATGTGAATAATGATAAAATCAATGATACAAGCAGTATTTGGTGAGATATAGAGGGAGGGCAAGAAGTGGTTGAGAAAGAATGAGCAGAACGGGCAGCGGAACCCCAATCTTTGAGTGTTATCTAATCACGGCAGGGCCCGCCTTGCCATCAACAGAACAGTCATGCCAAGGATCCGAATTGCTGTCCCTCTCAGGCATCCTGAAGACACGTATTTGTTTGTTCATGAGCCTGAATTTCCGGGTCCATTGGTAAGTGTTTTATCTTCGCCCAATTGATGATTTAGCTGACATTCTGGATAGTCTATTGAGATTATCTCCTCTCGTGTTCTGATTGACCTGGAGCCGTCTGTCACAAACAGCTCATCTGAAGCAACCGGCCCATTCACGACCGGCCCAAGCAAAGAGTCGTCTCTTCCTGCCATCCCAGACAAATCCAATATGCTGAAGGGCGAAAGCCCGTTCATGAGCGTTACACTGGTTGACACGGACAAAGGAAAAAAGCGTCCATTTCAATATGGTATGCTCAATTTAATATAATGTATGGTGTATCTCTACCCAACATTTTTAGATCCGGATGATAGCATCACAGAACCAGAATCTCCGTTACCGAAGTCAAGTGAGAATGCTGCTCCTTTGAACAAGGTGAGTATACGCGCTCTCTATGAATGGCTGCTCTGATGAGTAACACAGGAGAACGTTAGACCCAAGATACCTAAGTACGAGAAACCTGTAGGAACTAGATCCCGCAAGTAGTTCATCAGATCGTTGTCGAAAATGTGTAATGGTATTCATAATGGAACGGATTCTTATTCTACATCGCCATCATTGTTATCTCCATCATCCTCAGCTCCTCTGTGTGGTATAAAGTTTAAGGCACTTAAACCGGGTCGCTCAACAGCAAAGTATCTCTCAACGTCTTCACGTGGGCCATCTCCTGGTGGTCTATATGGTACCATCCCAACAACACTGCGGATATCTTGTATGTCAACAGCAACAACTGCATCAGTTTCTCGACATGTTGGTACAGCCATGTAGGATTCTTGCAAAACATTTTCATCGGGTGGTGTGAAACATCGGATCAATGCGACATTGCTAAATTCATTATTGTTGATGGCAAGTCGTGTAAAGTATAGAACCTCCCCATAGATTATGCTCCCAACGAGCACAAACTACAAATAAAATCAGAGATGGTGCGAAAGCAAGGATATATGTACTCACTTTCACCATACGAGCAATCCGGAAGTTAGTAGATGTCCGCAAGGTTTCCCTCCATGCACTGCGGGCAATCTGACCATTTGGTAGCTGGAGGCGTGCCCACCGTTTGATTTTTGGAAGTGGTCCAGTAAAGCGGTTGAGGAAGTTTTGGATCGCATATGCAGTACTGGCAGAGGGAGAGGCGGGGAATTTGTCGCATTTGCGAAGAAGTATGTAGCCATTGCCAAGGTCGATTGAGCCTCGTGGCAACTCGTTGGGATTTTCAGCAAGCTCAGGTAGTGCAGCAAGTAAGGCGTTGACACGTGCACGACGAACACCTTCCTTTGTGAAATTGACAAGATAGTTGGAGGGCTGGCGGATTTCTTGTTTGAGATTTCCGATCGTGCGCTCAATAGTCCATTGGGCAGAGCAGATTCCAGGACCCTTTCGAATGGTCTCAGGAGCAAGATGAATTACCTGGTGTACACAAGGGCGGATGAAGTGGAGGCGATCGTTTCGGCGCTGATAGTACAATTCCTCAAACTCCCGTTCCCATGCAGCTAAGAGAACCCATGCTTGTACAACGTCGTCATGCTTGATGGCTTGCTGTGTCATGATTTGAAACCCTCTTACGAGTTTGCAAAAGTTCTTCCAGTAAAGGAGCGGAAGAATGTCCTGGAGGAGAGCAGGAGCGAGACCAAACAAGTATAGCTGAAACTCCCAGGTTTTGTAGTCAGTGTTGATTTGGTGGGCAATGTTGCGGGGCTTTGCATCAAATGATCCAGGTAGGTGCCTGCCAGCTTGCTCAACCGCACGCCCATGAGCTTGCCAGACATCATCGTCACGCAAAACAGCCCAATCCCACGTTGTGACATTATCCGTAGGTGCACATGAGATCGTGCCACGCCAGAGTGAGATCAGGAGATCGGCAATATTTGCTGCCAAGTGCATGATATCTGTCGTCATGCAGAGAGGAACACCAAGACAACGAGAACGATCTAGGCCAATTAGCAATGGCGCTTTTGTGATCCCTGTTTCTGTTCGACGACTTTCAAATTGACGTTGATTGGGTGAGGATAGGACATGGAGGAGATTTGCAGAATACTCAGGGCTGCCACCAGGAGGGAGGTGCGCAGAAGATATGTCTGGATGATCCGTGCCTTGACAAGGGTTGTCTGGGATGAGGAGCGCAGGATAATAGTGGGAGCGTGAATCCTTATGTCGCCCTCTGACGCCACAATATAAACGACATCCATTTTTTCCACAATGTCCGACAAGGCCGTCCCAATAGACAAGGCCGGGTTCATCAGCAGTTGTCAATAGGAGGTACAAGTTGGATAAGAAGCTCCGATTTTGAGAAGAATCCCAAATCTTCAATCCTTCCTTCTGCAGTGTGGCGAGGTGGTGCATGCCGACAACAAGAAACGAATCAATATTCTTTGGTTTTTTGGGCCCTGGAATGAACCCGCCAGGGAGTACATGTACTTTTCGATAGCGGCGATCGGGAGAAAGGTTGAGGATAACCCAAACGTACAACCAGCAATCAGATTCCTTGTCCTCGTAGAGTTGTGCGCCATCTAGGGTTGTCAATAAGACGATATCGTTATCTTTGATGTCCCCCGCAAGTACGGCGCCTAGGTAATCCCACCCCATTGCAATATCCTCAATAACAGGAATGCGTTGGGTACGTTCAACCTCATCAAGGATTTCTTGGGTTCGTCTAGAAAGGTATTTCATTTTTCCTGCGCTCTCAGGGTTACGGTAAAGTGACTGAAGCTGCGGGCCAATGGGCAGAGTTATAAACGTTTTCAATGCCACCTTCTGGCGATTTGATGGCGCGTCTGGAGGGAGTTCTTTCCATCGGGATTCATTGCACACAGGACAATGATCCAGACCTGCAAATGGTCCAGTGAACGCTGCACAAGAGTTTGGGCACATGTCGTGCTCAACCGGCTCGATCCCAGTAAATGACGCGATGAGCTTCTCAACAGCATGGAATGAAAGTATATCCTGAACTCCTTCTGCTTCAGAAAAGTTGGTCTGAGTAGCTGTGATAACTCGGTTATATGCATTTTGTGACGCATGCTCCAAAGCTAGATAAGCAGATATACTAAAGCGGACACCAGGATTCGTGAGGGTGATCTGACTCTGAGGAGGGCTGCGAAGCCTTGCAAGCATAGCATCTGAGAACCTGGCAATGGGATCTGCAAATGATGCGTCTCTGATAACTCTCACGAACTCGATGTTTTGCTGTAGCCGAGGAATTATCGCAGCTTGGGCAAGTTCGTCGAAGTCAACAGGAGGTGGTAGGCGGCGGTTATAGACTATGTTACGGACACGAGGAAGTGGGGGAGGCAGAGGCACTTGAGCTGGTAGCGGTGGAGAGACAGGAGGAGGAGGAGGAGGAGGAGGAGGAGGAGGAGGAGTATCGAGTCTCTGCGGAGTAGGAGTACGACTCTGGAAATCCATATCTTGATCAAAGAGAGACTCGTCGGGCTGCCAAGTTTGTTCTTGCTGATCGTCTGCACCAGGGGTAGATGGAGCAGGGGTATTTTGGGATATGTCAGGCAGAGATGCAGGAGGCAGCGTTGTTGGATCGGTCGACTCCTGCGCAGGCTATTAAAAGTGACGTTAATATATGTTGATAACGGTGAAACAATGCCAACTTACGGTCACCGGACGATCTGCTCGGACTCGAGCACACTTCCTTTTACCAACTCGCGATTGTCCATCTGCCGTTTGAAGGGCCCTTTTGGCAAGGAGTCGTTCCGTCTGGGCACGGGTAGCTCGCGAAACGGATGTACTTGGACCGGGAGTCGACTGAGGTATAACAGCAGGTTTTTCTTTAGCTAGAAACGTGCGAGCTGCTTCGAGCGATAAGGCCTTGACTGCGAGGATGCTGACCTGTTCCTCTTCTTCGGCATCTGCAAAATGGCGAAAATACGTCCTTTCGTGGACTGTTTGAGGCTGCCCGTTGCAGTACTTCCGGCAGATACAGGTCCATTTGCCCTCGAGAGTTGTCATGAGGAGGATGGTGTTGGGAGAGGAACGCGGGATGTGAGATGTATGGCCCAACGTATGGCAATGCAATGCGTCGTATCACTCGTACTACAAACTGTTACAACGTTACTGCATTGTCATCACACGCCGTGTATGAAAAGATAAGCTCTCGTCCTAAGAAATATTTTCTATCATACCCCATCGGATACGACCCTGCTAGATCATACCCAGTTTTCACTGGGCCGCAGTGACGAGACACACCGCTGCATTGGCATGTACTTGGAAGGACCGGTTGATAAAAAAGGTGTGTATTGTCCAACATGTCCTCCTTCTACTCGCGCGCCCGAGGATCAGCACAGGCAAGGAGTAAAAGACAGGCAAGGACACGTACATGGGTGACAGCACCGACGCAATCCCACACGCCGTCCCCCTCACCTTGGTCCCAAAAATCTCCGGCATCCACCTATCCCAACCACCATCCCTGCCTCTCCCCAAGAAGAACACACACGCACCCGTACAACACCGCATACATCGTCTGCCCAAATTTAATCGCATCTCTAAAGACCGTCGAAGTGGACTCACCGTGGCGCTCAGACTGATTCACCCGAATGAAAAACGGGGTTGCGCGAACACGAAGAACACACAAAAGAGGGCGGTCAGGAAGGTCGCCCCGCGAGCGTGAGGCACTTCCCCAGTACGCTCTCTACCATGTACGCCCCCAGCTGCGTCCGTCGGACGTCCGTCAGTCCCTTGGCAGGCCAGGGCGGGTAGATCACGTACGAGCGCGCCAGGACATCCGCCCAGCGTAAACATGACCACCTCCCATAAACTATCCTCCAACTGGTTCTCGTCTCCAACAGTTTCGGACAATATACATTCCCTAAACATTGTATAGACTGCAGAAAAAAATGAGTGCCGCACATCATCCCATCGCGCGTGAACACATCGAGCGACGTGAACAACTATATGGCCCACGCTGGCAGCGTCGTCCGGCACCACTCGAGGCTGAGCACCATCCCGATCTGGTCGAACCATGCCATCAGCGGGCGCTTGACTGTCTCAGCAAGACACCTCCGAGCCGCATCTCGAGCTCGACTGAGATGATCGAGGATGCTCATGAACCTGAACTCCACCGCTTCATTTAGTCATGCTGCGCGTGCAGACGAGAGGACGAGGGTACGTCGACGATGGGATTCGAGCGGGGTGGGGGAGTGACCCGCAGGGGTGCATCTGTGGGCCCGCTATTGCAGGTCACGTGCACACTCGTCTGGGGCGGGCAGGCATCTGTGTAGAGAGGAAAGGCCCGCGTTCAGACCCGTTTGGATGGGGGCGTGGTTCTGGCGGTCGTCTATCATCTACGTCTTCGAGATCTAGGGTGATGTCGGACCCGTTGAAACGGGAGATGGGCTGAAAGCACTTGAGGGCTTCGCGACGGCGACCAGTATTGGGCGAGATAGCTGTGTTCAGCACGACGAGAGGTACTCACAATGAGGCCAAGACAAACGAGTACAAAATTCTAGCCTGTATTGTCAGTCGAAGGAATGCAATGTTTCCTTGCTAAACGAGGATGTCCGGGGAGAGTAAAGAGCGAGCGCAGAAAGGACAGATCCAAACGAAAAGAAGACAGAGAGCGTAGTGACAAGGTACTCTTTTCCCTTGGGCATGTACTCGAGGAGGAGCGTACCATCCATAGGCATGGAACCGATCAGCGCGCGAACGAACCGGAACAAAGAAACATACGCCGACGGCACTGCCAAGGAGAAGAGGCTTTAAAATGGATCGACAAACGGGCAAGGATACCAAATAAAGATTCGGAAGTGAAAATGAGGGTCGCATTGAACGCAGCACTCCGTCCGACCGAGTCCGAGCAAGTACCCCACCCGACAGCACCGACCATCATTCTAGCAAACAGGGATGGCGGGTGTCCGGATGTGGTTGTCTGGGACTGAAAACATCAGTGGGGTGAGCAAGGTGCATTTGGGACGATGTACCTTGGTAGTGCTGTTGCACGCGAGGAAGGATGATGGCAACGGTTTGAATCCACATCTGAACGACAAGTCAAGGGGTGTGTAGTGGAGAGTGGTTAGGCAACACGGATACACACCGAATCCTCAACGAGAGGAGAGTCCATTGGTAGCTACCTGAAAATCAGATGACGGGTGAGCGGGCGAGAACTGGAGCAAAGACACGTACCCATTTCGATGCGATCCATGGTTTTGTCTAGCGGAGTTCTACCGACATGTCATCCGCAAAGTCGTCTGCAGACTCTGGATCGCCTGATTTGCGTGCATGATAGAGAAGGAATGCCAGCTGTCGGAGGGTAGTGAAGACCAGAAAGCAGAGCCGCGGGTGAGACCAAACTATAAGAGTACAGATCTGTGCAACGGCTTCGAGGTGAGAGATCCGCTGCCAAAATTCCCGACGTGGCTTCAACCCCACTCGTTCCGGGCTGCCAAAGTTGACCGTGAACGCGTTCTCGCTGTCGACGCCGATCACAGCGTACGCGTCGCGCTCGTCTCCGAGATAAAGTCCCTTGGACGCATCTGGCACGAGGCGCTGGCCATCCGAGGTGGAGAAGAAGGTCCCGCTGCTGCCACACTCGTAGCCACATCCAGTGGTGTCGCCCTCTGCAGGCAGCCGACCGACGGCCGCACAGAATCCAGAGATGCAGTGCCACGCTCAGCCTGTGCCATCCTGGCGGTCTGAACAACAGTCAAGAGTGAGGCATTCGAGCGGGAGATCAGAAGGTGGCGAGATCGCATGGGTGCGTTGTACGATCTGAATACCGACGTTTTATAGTGCGCTATCTGTCCGTGCATGTATCTAAGCTTTTGTTTTGCGTGTAACTAGCCGGTTTGCTCCAGTTATATCCTCAAGGTCTACGACGAAGAGCTATACATGAACGTGACCACAAGCAGGGAAAAGAACAAGGAATGAAACAGACAACGAAAATTCAACGCCGCTTCAGACACACGGGTAACATCCCCACACTCACTGCGATAGTACACCACAGCTCCCCTCTGCGTTCTCCCACCTCGCACGCAACTTGGCCACCATTCCGGCCCCCGCAAACGGCATGCGCTCCACCGATCCCTTTCCGTCGCTTCCCAGGCTGTCGTTCCCGGCGCCCCCGAACTCAACCTTCTGCTCGCACTTCGTCCTCAGCCCGTTCAAAGCCGGAACCTGGACAAGCGATGGTAGACCCCTTAGCTCTTTCCTCTTGGCTACTTGTCCACTGCCCTGCTTCTGCCGACGCATCTGCGGTTCGACATGTGCATTCAGTACACGTGCAAGCTTCGACCGGGGCGACTCGGGCACCAGCTGCCCACGAGGCAGCGGGGACGGGGACCGTTGTTCAGCAGGCGGATCGGACAGCAGCGGGACCAGGGCCATGGGCCGACGGAACCGCGACGGTTTGCGGGGCCGAGGAAAGCGGTTCAGCGTTTGCCGAGGCGGAAGCAACGACGACGTCGGTGGTGGCGCCGTTGGGTGTGGGAGCGCGAACACGCCGTCGAGGACCAGCGTTGGGGATGGGGACCTGACGCGGCTCAGTGGACGCTTAAAGTCGGACGCGTTGAGATCGGACCCGTTCGCTAGCGTTGTGGGTGAGGCGCAAGGCTTTACAGGGCCTGGGTAAAGAGGAATTGTACTCGGCGCGGATGCCAGACGCGTCTTGTTCGCATGCGAGAAGCTAGGTAGGGTGTTGGGAAGCCTGACGGTGTAAGTACCCTCAGGAGCGTTGAGGGGGAACACTGCCTGAGAAGTGGGAGATGCGATCTTGGGACTATGAGAGCACCCTGGCGTCTGCTCGGATGTACGGGTCGGACACATAGACGGGATCGACGCCGCTGGTGATGGGATATTGCCGGCGTTCGCTTGGCGCGGAGCAAAGGGCGTACTCGTCATGGTGGGTTCGAACATGTCGATTGAGTGATGCATGAAATCCCCTGCCGTCGCTGAATCTATGAGTACCGAGACCCCAGAGCCGAATCCACATTTCTTCTCGGGATCAAATTTGAAGCCCACACGGACCTTGGCCGCGTTCGTTCCCATGAGCAGCGCCGGAGCATCGGGACACTGTTTGATGCAGCATGGTGAGTCGACTACAGACGTGTCCGCAGTCGACGAACTATCATCCAGGCTGACGCTTGAGAACGATCTCGTCGGTCGAGACGTCCCAAGGCCACCTTTGGATATGGCACTTTTTCGCGATGAGATCTGGAAGGAGACACTGTCGAACGAGCGCGAATTCGACGAAAAAATAGTGCACCCCAGCTGCCGCTGGGATAAAGGCGTCACGAGGGTGGAAAGAGGAGTAGTCACCGTTGTCATCGAGCTGTTCGATGATTCCGAAGCGGTTCGCGGTTCTTCTGCGGTAGGCAATTCCAACAGGAGTCGACGTGCCTTCATCCTCTCGACTAAAATTAAAGGTTTCGGAATGAATCTGCGGACACGAACTGGCGCCTGTCTTCCGAGTGAGAATTTGATGAGTGGACGCCTCCCCTTCTCGTTTCGGGTCATGATTGGCTCCGATACGTGGCGTGTGGAAAGCGAAGCGGGGAGGCCTTGGGGTGTACTACCTAGTGCGTATGGGGGCAGCCTAGCCTTCTCCGCACACTGCTTCTTGATCGTCACGCTTTGCTGGTCAATGCCAATCGAACGTCGCTTGGTGTGAAGGCCTGTTACAACAAACATGCCAGCTGCATAGTCAGATAGATGATATATAATGTGAATGAAGAAGGTGCTTACCGGAGGGAAAGAGTTGGCCGAAGCGGAGGTGAAATGACAAGCAGATAGCAATCAGGGAATGGAAGGGGAGAAAATAGACGGGAGGGCGGCTAACACCCTATGAGGCTGACCGGAGTCAGGATGCTGACCAACACAGCATAAAAGCGCCTCAGCACATCAGAAGATCAGGTGAGTTGAGGGTATCATACCTTCATTTTGGGAGACAGTTGCTCTGATGTAGATAACGGACAAAAGAAGCGCACCAACTCCATCTTCAGACATCACTATGCCCATCCAATTGACCCATCTGGAGGATGTAAAGACGTGTCCAAAGCACGGCAATGCCACTCGTATCATTACAGTACGTCCAGCCTGCGGGTATTGTCTGAAAGCAGATCGGCACCCTCTGCAACGCGCTCGTGAGCAAACCGTCGGTCGCAATGCGCTTGTATTCGATTCCGACGTAGTTGATCCTTGGCGCATCGCGTTCAGAGTGGCAATTTAGAGTGTCTCGCCTCTTATACGCACCTATTGTCTTCGAGGGCATATCATCAGGTCTGAGGAGATAACAGAATAGTGCACAGGCGCATGCCGAGTCCCGACCACAGAAGCTCTGAAAGGACGAGTAGTACCCTATCTGTCTGATTCTGGAGTCAGCGCCAGGAAGAAGGAACGGACTGAATTTGATGCCGCGGAGAAAAACAAGACTTAGTGAGTAGAAACAGATGCTATTTCGCACTGTGGCGCAGGGACTGGGTGAACTTGAAACTTTGCTTGGAAGTGAAGTGCCGTTACAAGTTTGGTTCTGTATTACGTAACGATACTTGATCCGAGTTCGATGAGATTCACCTTCACCAACGCTTAGGGCCATGAATCGTAAGTGCCATATATTTCAGAGCATTGAAGAAAGCTCACATACGTAGAGTCTGAGACAGATGACCCTGCCAGGACGCATGTCACTTGTTGTAGACAGCGGCACAGCATATGTCAACAAGCTGACGTATATTTACGAAGGTTTGTACTATACTACTTTTACTACTCACCACTCAAGAAGACGACAGATGATCCAGAATGATCGGTGAGTACTTAAAGGATAAGATGCTTGAACGTTCCAGGGCCACTGATCTGTTCTTTGTGGTTGTATTTAGTGCTAGACTAAGGACTGACCCGATTTTTTTTACGTGGGACGGCTTACAAACGCTGATTTGGAAGCGCGTTTCAAGAACCTCAACTCCGTTCGCTTTTCTCTCAGACCACGACTGCATACTGTCATGCCGAGTCACCAGAGACCACTCGATGAAGAGACACCCCTTCTTCAGAAAAAATCAAAGACACCTCTGCCGTGGAACCAACTCTCTCTTGTCTACTTGTCCCTGATCGCGGAGCCACTGGCGGCCTTGTATATCCTTCCCTTTATCAATCAAGTGCGTTAAAAACTCTCTTGGACCTCCGTATATCTGACACTTATTTGACGCTCGACTCAAAAAGCTCATCGGCGAGCTCGGGGTCACAGGTGGAGATGACCGCAAGATTGGTTATTACGCTGGTCTTATCGTAAGCCAGACAATTCTCACACAAACACTCTCATGACCTATCTTTGTGTAGGAATCCCTCTTCTTTGTCACACAGGCACTGACCACTTGGAGATGGAGCCAAATATCTGACGTTGTCGGCCGCCGGCCCATTATCTTGATCGGTTTACTTGGTCTTAGCGCATCCAATTTCGCTTTTGGTTTGTCGCGAACGCTGGTTACACTCATTATCAGGTGAGCTGGATCAGGATGCATGTGTCTGGGGGCTGGCTTTGAAGCGTTGTCGTTAGTCGATGCATCGCTGGCGTGCTCAATGGCAACATCGGGGTAATGAAAAGTATGGTCGGTGATCTCACCGACCATAGTAATATGGCCGATGCCTTTTCTGTCATACCAGCCGTTTTTTGTGTAGGGGCGACCGTTGCGTACGTTTTGGTTCACCAGTCAGGGTTCGTGTATTCAGATACTCACCGGGCCTTGCAGTCCATTGCTAGGAGGTGGACTGGCAAAGCCTCAGGAGCGATGGCCTGGAGTCTTCCGTGGAGAATTTTGGGCAACCTATCCATATCTCCTTCCGTCATTTGTGTCGGCGTGCTCTGCATTACTGATATTCTTTATCTGTGCTGCGTTTTTGAAAGAGGTCCGTCATTGCATTGATCCAAACTTCCTTCGGAATCACATTTGCTTGTCTCTCAGACATTACCATCGAAAACGGGCATGACAAGTGGTTCGGAGACGCCCACAACAGCGAATGATTCCGATAACGCGCCTTCAACCGACGAGCGACCAATTCCAATATCGACTCTCCTAACAATGCCCTCCGTGATGATACCTGTTTCGAACTACGGAACGTTGGCCCTTGTGGAACTCGGCTTTCTTGTCCTTCTGCCCTTGTTTTGCTCGTCGCCGATTGAAATCGGGGGGCTAGGATTTCCTCCATCCATCATCGGCACATACTTTGCAGTGTTTGGAATGGTAGACGGCTTGATACAAGCATTGCTCGCCCCCCGCATTATAAAATGGATTGGACCTAAAAAATTGTTTTGTTCGGCTATCCTTTTTTTCTATCCACTGATCCTCATTTTCCCAATCATGAGTACTATTGTGACAGCACATGGAAAGGTTACTCCTATTATTTGGATTCTTCTCTTTCTCCAACTGGTTTTCTTGGTCCTCATGGACATGTCATATAGTGAGCTTCTTCCTCTCCGAAATCGTTTGAGACCTTACATTCTTGGTGTAGCCGTGATCTTTATATTTACTACGAGAGCGGCCCCCAACAAACAATCGCTGGGCGCAACAAACGGAATCAGCCAGAGTCTAACGTCGATCGCGCGCGCCATTAGTCCGGCGTTGACCACTTCGTTATTCGCTGCTTCAAAGGAGTACAACCTCCTGGGTGGGAACTTGGCCTACGTCATGCTGGCGATGCTCACTACAGTCCTCGTTGTACTCTCCCGTCGTTTGCCAGAGCTAAAGGACGAGTAGGGGATGCCGACGGATCGACGAACTGTGCAGTTACTTTGGGTTTTAGACTGACTAGTAGGTGTACGTGATGTCTAACAGCATTGAAGGTCGTAAACACTCAGCTCGGGGTCGTAAATCCTATCATAAGCCAATCTCGGCGCACTCGTGTGCGAGTGCCAAGCCCTACCACTCCTCATCTGATCATCCGGTGTTGATACAGATGCGGGGATGGAACACGAGATCGATTTGCGTTGATTGGTCCAAGATGCAATCAATGTTAACCTTCCAACACGGTCTTGAGAAAAGCTTGGCGTCAAGAAACACATACATTCATTGGGGCACAAAGTACAAACTATCGGATCAAACG
>JBBPTV010000240.1:6100-31718 GCA_038094275.1 Tubosaeta brunneosetosa | reverse complement strand
CCCCAGGCCTCATAGTGACCTCGGATAGACTTTAACTGCAACTCGTTCACGAATGACTGTATCGGGTTTCTGACGGGGGGCAGTATCCCGTCGTACATTACATGTGAGTGGGACGTCGGGGCAGGACGTGCGACTGATGACGGACAGCATTGCCGAGGGATTTTCTCGAGACGCCGTTAGGTGCGGCGCTCCGGCCTACCATCGACGGCATGTTCACTGCGAACGGGCCGGCGCCAAGTGCAGCACCGGATCTACTCCAGTCCGTCGCAGCGCAGGCTACCGCGCCTCCCGCACGATCGACACCACCCGTAGACGCACCCCTCACGGCGCCCATGCACATCACGACCAACCCCGCATCGTTCCAGAGCCTGCTCCGCTCTCACCGCGCCGTCGTCGCCTTTTTCACGAGCGCGAGCTGTGGGCCGTGTCGGATGATCGAGCCCGTGTTCGAGGCACTTGCGAGGGACAAGGCCCGCCCGGGCGTCGCGTTCGCCAAGGTCGATCTGGGGGTTGGGTTGGGCAATGCCGTGGCGGGAACGTACGCGGTCCGTGCCACGCCCACGTTCCTCTTCTTTCTCGATGGCGTACAGGTCAGTGAGGTGCTACACTGAGAGGCGAGACTGACGGAGGGCAGGCGCACGCCGTCAAGGGGGCCAACGCCCCCGAGCTCAAGACGCAGGTTGATTTGCTGCTCTACACTGCCTTTCCGCGTGCGTCCCGCGTTGGATATGAGGCTCTCACTGACGTTAAACAGCCCACCCCCACGCCAAGCTCAGGCTACCTGCGCTCGACGCGCTCTCGCTCGACCCGATCTTGTACACGCAGGTGCCGAACCTGGACCTGGTGCTGGCCAAGCTGGTGGGGTTTATCGACGGCGCGGCGGACTGGACGGGCCCAGTGTCGCGCGCCGAGGCCAAGGCGACGCTCTCAACGACGGTGCTGCCGTGGCTCAAGGGCGGGCAGGCACGGTTCGAGCCCTGGGCAACGCTCACGGCGAGCCTCGTTGCCAATCTCAGGCCAGAGACGCGTTTCCCGCTCGTGGACTTGTGGCGGCTCGCGCTGCTCAGGCCCGGGTTCCCGGCGTGGGCGGGCACGAGTGGGGTGTTGACAAGCCTCATTGAGCCAGGCCCACGGAGTTATACATTGACGCTGTTGCGCATGCTCGCGAACGCCTCCAGAGACGCGGTACTGGCGCAGGGTGTGGTAATGCGGGCGACGGGCGTGGTAGTGGAGGCATTGCTGCACGCGGATGCGGGTGTGCGGACGGCGGGTGCGAGTGTGGGGTTTAACGCGGCTGCGTTTGTGCGGAAACAAGGACAAGAAGACGAAGAGTGGGTGGTGGAGATGGTCGTGGCGGTGCTGGGGGCGATTGAGCGGGAGACAGAGGCGGAGACGGCGCATCGGCTGGTGGCGTGTCTGGGTCTGCTGGTCCGTGCGTCGCCGTTCACGGAGCAGCTCGGGCCAGTGCTGGAGACGTTGAGGGCGAAAGAGACGCTGGAGCGGATTAAGTGGCCCCACCTACAAAAGCTGCTCAAGGACGTTGCCTTGTTAGTCTAATCACATGTCTCTCATGTTCCGTCAAGTGAGTTCAACGACAACGACGACGACGACGACAACGCTGAGCTCGACCAGATGACCCGCAGATACAGTTCCATGCTCCGCTTTCAGGCGTCGCTGCCTCGTTTGCCAGTACCACCGCTCGCGACGACCATCACCAAGTACCTCGACACTGTCAAACCCCACCTGTCCGAGTCCGAGTTCACCACCGCCCGCGAGCGCGCACAGGCCTTTTTGCACTCGCCGCTCGCCGCCGAGCTCCAGAAGCGCCTCGAAGCGCGCGCCGCCGACCCCAACATGTCCAACTGGCTCGCAGACTGGTGGAACGAGGCCGCGTACATGGGCTACCGCGACCCCGTCGTCGTCTTCGTGAGCTACTTTTACGTGCACGTCGGCACGGACACGCCCGCCGTGCGCGCGGCCAAGCTGATCAAGGCCCTCCTCGCCTTTCGCGCTCTCACGGAATCGTACGTCTCGTCGCTGATCCGGGGACTGATCGGACTGATCGGCGCAGGGGCACGCTCGAGCCAGAGACGGTGCGCGGACAGGCGCTCTGCATGGACTCGTACAAGTGGCTGTGAGTCCCCGATCGCCGGTCGATGCTTGCTGACCCGCGCTAGGTTCCACGCATGCCGGTACCCGTCCAAGCCGTGCGACACGGCGCGGAAATTCGACTCGCGCACGCACGACCACGTCGTGCTCGTGCGCAAGAACCGGTTCTTTGAGGTACCGCTCAGCGTGGGGGGCAGGGAACTGAGTGCGGCGGAGCTCCAAGTGTACGTGGCGATTGTGGATGGGCAGGGCTGACAGAACCAGTCAGGTCGAACGTGTGATCGGGATGGCGCAGGAGGTGGGTGTGCCCGTGGGCGCGCTTACGGGGGAGAACCGGGACGTGTGGACCGACGTGCGTGGCAAGGGTAGGAGAGAGAGCGTGTCTGACTGGCGATCTAGGCACGTGCGGCGCTGCTGGCGGCCTCGCCTATCAACAGGGCGTCGTTGGCGCGGATCGAGTCGGCTGCGATCGTCGTTTGTCTGGACGACACCCAGCCGGTCACGCGCAAGGACGTGTCGTGGGGGTGTTGGGTCGGGGATGGACGCAACCGGTTCTATGACAAGCATCAATGTAGGCGGTCGTTGATGGGTGACTGTCTGGCTGATGGGTTGCAGTGATCGTGTTTGATAACGGGCGGTCTGGTTTCTTGGGGGAGCACTCGTGCATGGACGGGACGCCGACGTTGCGCATGAACGAGTTTATGCTGGCCGCGCTGGCCGCCAACAAGATTGATCTCGGACCGGCCCGCACGGCGACGACGGGTGCGGAGCTGGCAGCGCCGGTCGAACTCCAATTTGAGCTGGATGCGCGGTGCCGCGCCTATATCGACGAGGCGTGCAAGCACTTTGATGCGCTGGTGGGCGGGCACGAGATGGAGGTGCGTCCGAGGAGGTGTACCGCGCGCTGACTGACGTGCTGCAGGTCGTGCACTATGAGGGGTACGGCAAGGAGCTGATGAAGACGTTCAAGGTGTCCCCCGACGCGTGGGTGCAGCTGGTCAAGCAGCTCGCGTTCCACAAGATGTGCAACCGGCCCGGAGTGACGTACGAGAGTTGCCAGACGCGGAAATACCAGCTCGGGCGAACAGAGGTGATCCGGAGTGCGAGCAACGAGAGCAAGGCGTGGGCCGAGGCGATGCTGAATCCGGATAAAACGGTGAGTAGAGATGAGGGGGCTGAGACGAGGCTCACGTGCGGCAGGACGGGGAGCGTGCAGCGCTGTTCCGGCGGGCAGTTGAGCGCCATCTCGAGTACGCGGGGTGGGCGAGCGAAGGACAAGGGGTTGATCGGCACCTGTTTGGGCTGAAGCGGCTGTTACGGGAGGGGGAAGAGACGCCGGGGATCTACAGTGATGCGGGGTTTGTACGGAGCAACCACTGGGAGCTGTCGACGTCGCAGCTGTCGTCCGAGTATGTGGACGGGTGGGGGTACGGGGAAGGTAAGTAGGAACTTGTGTAGTGGGCATGGGCTAATGAGCGTCCACAGTCGTTCCGGACGGGTATGGACTGGCGTATGGGATCGGGAAGGGGTATGTGCGGTGGACGATCACGTGCCGGAAGGGACAGGGGGGAACCGTACTGGGCGAGTTTTTGAGGGAGGCGGCGACGGAGACACGGCGGATGATGGACCGATCATGACGGAATTATTACATAATAGATATACATGTCCGATGGGGTCGGAGTTGCACTTTGTCTTTTTCGCAATGAAACGACAGCGACAGGAAACAAAGAAACAACCGCTGAGTTGTGCGGAATGTCGAAGGTAAGAATATTACCAGATATCATATCTCATCACTTAGTCTACTCAGACTCAAACTCAAGGTATGCACTTCTCCTCGACGCTCACACCCGCCGTGAATGTGTCCAGTGCGATCGCGTGTTTCCCTGCCAGTCCTGCTCAAAGCGCGGGTGTGCTGAAATATGCCCAGATGGTCTGACTCGTTCTCCTCCTCCTCCTCCCCCACCCGCTCACTCCACCCAGGTGCACTCACCTCGGGCAAGGGCAGCAGGCAGGTTTCTCCCCCGTCCATCCGACTGTGCTCACACCCCGCAGATTCATCCTCGCCAACACCGAACAGCTACACGCGAAAATTATCCAGATGAGCGATCGCATACGCCAGCTCGAAGAGGCGCTCGCAAAGTCCTCCTCCGAAGATCCACACCCCCTCCTCGCAAAGGACCTCCTCCGCATCAAAAACGCCCTCGAACTCTACACGCCCCAGCCAGTCGCATCCTCGTCCCAGCTCACCGTAGACTCGGACCGCCATTCGGTACTCACATTTCCCCCTCACCCCGCCGTGTGCTCACCCCGACACAGGACAGATCCTCTGCAGACACGCCCAGACTCTCCCCAGAGATCGACAAACTCAGCCAGACTTTCCCATATCCGTGGCTCCCCAACAACCCCATGCGCGAGCGTATATACGCCATGCTCCCCTCCCGCCAAGAGGCAGAATACCTCTGCACACAGGCACGTCTCAACGCTCTCTGGCAGTACGTCCCCCCTCCCATGTTTCCTCCCACTCACTCCCACCAGGTACAACCTCGACCCAAGCGAGACCTATCTCCCAAATCTGGTCCATCACGTTTACACCACCCCCGTACAAGACCTCTGCTTCAGACGGCTCTCCCTCCTCTTCATCATGATGTCCATCGGTCTCCTCGTCGATCTCAACCAGCAGAACGAATCCCCACGTGCGGACTTGTTCCACCGCCTCGCCAGAGCTTCCCTCTGCGAAATGAACCTCATGGACGAACCAAACCTGGATCTCATTCAGACTCTCGTACGTCATCCCAACCGCCCCATGCCAGCATCTTCACAGGCTACCCAGTTTTACATGATATGGTATCTCCTCATCTTCTCAGACAAGAGTCAGGCAGTGGCCTATGCCTGGAGCATCATGGGACTCGCAGTCAAATTAGCACAGAGCGTGAGCCTTGCCCGTCCTCTCTCTCATTCCCGCTGAACAGCTCTTCCCCAGTTGGGTCTCCGTGCGTGCTGTCCTTCCCCCGTCTGTCCGCTCACCGCCGTCTTCTCTCTAGATCGTGATGGAAACCGGTGGAAGGTTATCCCAGAGGAGTCGCAACGCCGCAGGATGCTCTTTTGGGAGCTCCTCAATTTGGATGCCCGTCTTGTACGTACCACATCCTTTTTCGTTCCTCCGCTTGACCCCTCCAAGGCACTTTCCCTCGGACGCCCCCCCTCGATATGTCTCGATCACGTCGATTGTCGCCGCCCATCGTACGTAGCCCCTGAGATGTTCATCGTCCCAGGCGCACACTCTTGCGAGTATTACCCCATTTGGATACCCATCCTACTCACGCGTCCGGCAGACCACGAATGGAAACATGGGTTCTTCTTGCATTGTCTGACGCCCGTGTTGACCACCGCGATATCAGCACAACCACAGCCCTATCAAAAGATTTTGGACGTCGATAGAGCCATTCGCGACTTTGTTGTCCCACCCACCCTCGACATCTTCAACCTCGATGGCCTGCACGACAACCGTCAGCTCACCATGCAGCAAGTGCTCGTGTCTAGCGGTCGCGAAATAGGTGTGTTGCTACCGTCGCATGTTGCTGCAGACGCGACGCCCCCCAGTTCTTCTCCAGCTACACAGAAACTTTTTCACCGAGGCCGTCAACGACTATGACACCTTTTCGTACCACCACAAGTTGGCACCGTCTGCCGTGGCGACCTTTCTCTCCGCGACCCGTCTTATCGCCACTATGAAGGCGCTCGAAGAACGGGAACCGCAATTGAGCAAACGGTTCATGTGTTTCTGGTTCAATGCCTTTTCCGGCGCGGTGCGTGTGCGCGCGTGGCAAGTAACGCATGCTGATGTGCATCAGGTGGCGCTGTCCTTGATCGTCTCGAGAACGCCGTCTCTGAGCTTGGCACCGTTTGCGCTCCAAGAGCTCGACACCGTGCACCGGCTGTTTGCCAAGGTCGCCGAGGAGTGTCCCAAGGTGGCACAGGCACTGGTGTGTCCCCTCGTCCGTGCCCTGATGCGTCCTCACCCTTTACAGCCCCTGCTCACCAAGATTGCGGAACGATCGCGGCGGTCGTACGTCCAGTGGAAGACGTCGGCAGACAAGGGGATGGACATGGACCAGGATGTGCTGAGCGGGCCATTGGCGACGGTGCACCCTGACCTGGTGCGGTGTCTGTCCGACCTGGCGCAACGCCCGCTCCCGCCCCTGCCGGCGTTTACCCCGCCGAAATTAGTGGTGGAGCCCGAACAGCCGGCTGCGGACCTGTCGGCGGACATGCTGGCGCTGGCGCTGGGCAAGGGGGATCTGACACCGCATGCAGTGTCGGCAGGGGCAGGTCCGCAGCGGGTGGGGAACCACACGTTCAATTTCGACTTTGGGGCGCTGGCGAGTAACGTAGAGAGTCGGGGGAATACGTATATGACTTGGTTCTGATTGAATTTCTTGGAATATATGATTACATAAGCCGACAGCTTGACCTCGACCCCATGTCTCGAATACGGGAAGTATGGGCGCCCAACCTCGACGCAGAGATGCAAACTATCCGCGATATGATCGACCAATACCCATACATCGCCATGGTATGTCTCCCGCTCGCCTCACCCAGCCCCACCCAGCCATGCCCAGGACACAGAATTCCCCGGCGTCGTCGCACGCCCCATCGGGACCTTCAAAACATCGTCCGACTACCACTACCAAACTATGCGTTGCAACGTCGATCTGCTCAAGCTCATCCAGATCGGCATCACCCTCGCCGACGACCAGGGCAACTTTCCCCAAGACGTCACCACCTGGCAGTTCAACTTTCAGTTTAGCATCGGGTGCGTCCCATCGTCTGTCTGACGACGCGCGCCGACGATCACCAGCGAGGACATGTACGCCCCCGAGTCCATCGAACTCCTCCAAAAATCAGGCATCGACTTTGCACGCCACCAAGAGATGGGCATCGTCCCCAACGACTTTGCCGAGCTCTTCATCACCTCTGGCCTCGTCCTCGTCCCCGAAGCGCGCTGGGTCTCGTTCCACAGGTGCGTGCGTCCCTCGCGCGGGCGGCGTCGCTCACACGCCACAGCGGCTACGACTTCGGGTACTTGGTCAAGCTCCTCACCGCCATGTCCCTCCCGACGACCGAAGACGTGTTTTTCGAGCGACTCCGGACGTGGTTCCCGCACTGTTACGACATCAAGTACATGATGCGCGCGTGCAAGTCGCTCAAGGGCGGCCTGCAGGACGTCGCGGACGACCTCGGGGTGCGTCGGCCCCCTCGGGGACGGACACGGGCTGACGACGGGCAGGTGATGCGGATCGGGACGTCGCACCAGGCTGGGTCGGACTCGCTCCTGACCGCCTCGACGTTTTTCAAGATGCGCGAGCTGTATTTTGGCGACGAGATGGACGACGGGGAGTACAATGGGAAGTTGTATGGGCTCGGGCAGACGTTTTCGAACGGGTTCACGGACGTGCGGGGCGGGGCGACGATTGCGGAGCGGGATGACCGACGGGAGGGCACCCCGGGGACCAATGGTGGGGCGAACGGGCAGGTGATGGTGGTGCCGATGCCGACGCCGGTGTTGGGGGCTGCGACGACGTATCCCATGGGCGGGAGCAATCCGTATACGATGCGCACCGCGATCGTGGGTGGGCGGTGAGCGTTATTTTATCGTGTTTTCTGTTGGTTTCGGATGCGTGTGTACTGTCTTGTATTTTTCTCGCCAAAACGCTTTTTATTACGCACTTGGAACGACAGCCTCAAGGCCCATGCATACGCGGCGCCGTCGGTTCGCGTACCATTTACCCCGCACAATATAACAATTCAGATCCCACACTGACAAATGGGTCTTTTTATTTTCTCAGTGACAACGGCGTCGTCGTCGTTCCCTGATCATTTGGGGGGGAAAAAGCAAAAAAAGAATACATGTACGTCTTTGGACGCGCAACGCTGACGGCCCAGTACGTACATGGCAGTGCGTAATCGTTGCCCTCTTCCACGGCGTCTTGGAACGGTCACCTGACCCATCCAGCGTTGTACGTCAAAATGCCCTGTGGCTCTGCATCATGAGGCCGTCGGGTCGATCCGTGCACGCAGGGGCGCGCGTCGCGTTCCGATCGGGGGCCGGGCGACAGCGCCGAGGCCTTTCCGTGCACAGAGACGCGAGCGGTGAGCGACAAGGTCCGCACGGACGCGGCCCAACGCGTCGCACACGTCCGCTAGACGGGGCTCAGCGCAGGAGACAAGAAAAACGCGCGCAGCATCCTTCCGAGGATCGACGTCGCAGTCATCCATCGCAAGAACACGGACGGACGCGCGCCCGAGTGGGCGCAACGACGCCGCCCCGTGTTCGAGGGCGAGGATCTGCAACGTCGATGCAGGGAACGCGCCTGGCGAGTCTGTGTGAGTGGCGAGCACGGTGCCGTTGGACGAGCCACCTACCCGGTTTTATACCCTGGTCGTGTCTGCGCGCGCCGCGTTGGGTTCTCGACGGTGGCCGTCCCATGCCTAGGCAACGTCATGGATGATCCACGCCGGGTGCGTATGGTGCCTTGGACCATTCTCTGGCTTCCTTTGATCCATGCACAGGTCGATCATGTGACGGGCACCTCGAAATGTGTCCACCTAGACGCGACACATAGGGGGGAACCGAAATTCAGCCAAGACTGATCATGTTTGTCGAAGCGATCATTTAGAAGACCAAGGGAGGACGCATTCGGACTGTGAACTTTCTGGGCGTGCACTCGCCATGGTTTGACGTTATCGATCGTTGAAAGCGGAACGCGTTGAGGGTCAGTGAAACGGGGTGGCTTCCTCCACGGTGTGCACTGCCTGACGAGGTGACATGAGCCAGCTGGCGAACCCGTGGAAACGTCCATAACAGTGGGCCCACCTTTGGAAGGGGGCGTCCGAAGCAAAACTACGTCGCCGTGTTGGGTGGAAAAAAACATCGGTGGGTCAAGCTTTAATCGAAACGTTTTCGTCCGCTGCTACGGTCCGAGACTAAGAGGCCGCTGTTGAGGAACAGCGTAATATATGGATTGCTCACGGATTTAACTATGAACAGGTAAATTAACTCGGTCTTGAGACAGCGGCTAACTCGACGGACATCTAAACCCCACTCAACGGTAACTACGTCGAGAAGCCATTGTTTGGTGGAGTTGGAGCAGGTTCGTACACGAGGACAAGGCTTGCGCTTCGTCGCTGGGTGTTATGCCAGACCCTAACCTCAACGGGACGTCACAATTCCGACCCTGTCATGAGAGCGGAGCAAACCTTCTGGGTAAAACTCACCAAGGGAGATACCCGAGGCGCTATAGGCTACCCATTCTCGTTGTTAATTGTGATGGAACACCATATTTGTCTATGCCAGCTCTGCATCAGCACTTATCACTGATCATTCGCATAGCATCGTATTTGTACGACATCGTTCTTGGGCTCGTTCCTGGCGCTGACGCCGATTTGCCCGTCCGTACAACCAGCAAAGCAATTTCAAGAGAATATAATGTTCTTCGGAGATAGGCGCATGACCATTATCGTGTTTGATCAACCTAGGGTGTGACCCATTGGCGAAACCAACATGAGGTGATATGAACGGACAATCGGCACAATGAAATTCGGCTAAACCAAACTTGTGACGCAATATAGTCATTCTACGCTCAACGGCTTCATAATGTACTCTCTCAGTCAGCATATCGTTGAACCAAGAAATCGGCACGATCGTTCACTTCCGCGCCACTTACGGGAGGCTACCTGCAGCATGCTTGCCCAGAATATTGAGTTCCGCTGCTGCGCAGTGGAGGTGTGGAAGGTACCTTACATACAAAACAAACCTTGATGTACAAGTCCGTTGAGAATGCGTAGTCGAAAAAGATCAGACCAATTCGACCTAGAGCGCTCAAGTTCAACAACCCCATTCCTTCTCGGTCACGAGAGCAGACGTACATAGTTGCTAGGAAATATTCCTCTCCTTTTGTCATTTGAATACCCTGGAGTCGTCATCGGTGAATCAAATCATTAAATCCATGAATGGGTTATTTCACCTTCCCACCATCCGTCGTCGCGGTTTTGAGCCCCATGTGAGAGCTCAAGCATATCTCCTTCTCGAATGCTGAGTTCATCAGGACCTTGTGCTTCATAGTCATATATCGCTCGCACTGGCATATCCTTTCATGCGTCGTCCAGTCAAGGGGGTAGCAGAAAGGTGCCCACCATACTGTCCAGAAGCACGGGTCTCTTCAGAGCTTCCAGAAGGCTTGATCAATTTCACATCGGCAGTCTCAAGATAGGAAGCGGGAACAAGCCCTTTTCCGCCGTGACTGTCAATCACTTTAACCCACCCAGATCCATCATTTTCCTCCACCACGTGAACTGTCGTCCCCTCTATGAAGCGTATGAAGAATAGAATGTTCAATAAGTGGTCGCGTGTTCATTAATCCACTTGCCGGAAACGCTCAGCTCAAACGGCGAGGACGCTGTAAAATCAAAGGCAACACGGGCTGGAGGATGATCGTGCGGAGCATCGACCTGCGTCAACGAGGATGGCGTCGAAGCTGCTTCCACATCATCGGCCACAGAAGAATGGGTAGAACTGGGCCGGCTGGAAGAAACCACCCGAGGGGATCGGCCCACTTCCTTCCGCGAGATCGTTGACACAGTCCTAGACGGCGTTTCCGTGGACCTACGAACACCACGAACACCGGTACATTCCGCGGGTACCTTGCGAATATTCACACAAGAGTTGAGGGGTCAGGAACGATCCCCTTACCTTCAATTCGCACTTGGTGTGGACAGAAAGACCACACACCTTGCACGTTTTCCCGAGTTTGCTTAGTCCCCATATGGAGGCCTATGCGTCGTAAACGTCCGGACACCATGATTTGCTGTTCGCTTCGCACCGTGCAGTAACCACACGTAGTTGGAATGGAGAATGACGAACTCTTGAAGTCGTGCGGACTAGTGCCACCTTCGTCATCTGACGGAACATACATCTCCGTCAGACTACGACCCTGACAGACATTACCCCTATCTTACCGCCAAGCGCTGCTACGATTGCGTCGATTTCCGCGCGAAGCGTGAGCACCGACGTTGCAAAGAAGGTCGATTGATGTTTGGCGTCTAGATATCCCTGCAAAAGACATCTCCGTTATGACTGCGCACCTCAACTAGCAACGGTCAATACATTCACGGCATCATCAATGTTACCGAGAGCCTTGTCTTCGGAGCATGAGGTGATTAAATCAGTATACTTCTTCACTTCGTTGCCTGCCGCAGAATGTGTCAGCAATTTCGCAACCAACGAGATGCCCGTTCTCACGTTTCGTGCTCAGGTCCGACTCCTGCTCCTCTAACTTCTTCCGCGAACGAGTTAGTTTGTTCTGGATGAATACTTTCGGAGAAGGGTCGAGTGACATTTTATCCTGGGAGAATGTTGAGACACCGATGCGCCAGACGAAATGTGGTAACCTACAGTATCATAATGGCTTGTGCAAGGCTCAAAGTTCCAATTGTTAGGTAAGCTGAATGGCCGAGTGTTGAGGTCAATAAAAAGATTCTGGTCCCTGTGCGGCTGGATTCCCTCTAGTGCAGCTGTCACCAACGCAAGACGGTTTTTCAATACTTCTTGATGTGATGTTTGGATCGTCTGTGCCCGAAGCAGCACATTTGCACAATTTTCCGCGAGTCGAGTCTGCAGTTCCTCTGAAGTTGTTTCTTGAGAAAACATCAAGGCTTAGAGAACGCGGCTCACGATAGCTCTAGTCAATTATTAATGATTCTAACGATATGAAGCCAAAAGTAAAGCAACGCACGTCCTCGAGGTTAGGCAAGTCTTCAGTGTAAAACTTATCTTTGACTTTGTTCGCCACCGCGATGGAAATGAGGTACATGCTGCAGCTAGTTACTCGATAGTTCGAGTGTACGAAAGGATAACCATACTTCTTGCTAGTAAGCATATTGTTTCGGTGTTCTTCATATTGACGTGCTGCACGATCGGCGTGCCGATCCTGCTGAGCCTGCTTGGAGATTGGGTTTACCACGATCACAGTAACGAATATTTCCGGATCGATATACCTGTTTTTGACGATACACATCAACCTCGGCACACTCGTCGTCATACTAAGAAAAAGGTCAGTACTGCATCTTTGCCACCATAGCCTAGTTGTGACATTCCTTTTGCTTATTCTACACCAACGTGTCAGCTCAATCGCGGCGACTATCTCTGAAAAACCAACTTTGAGCCGATCTGAATAATATCGTTCACGTTCCGCCAACAATTTTTGGTAAAACTGGGATTGCTGTGCGACAGGTCAGCATGTCGTTTAAACATTATTGCGCAGACGGTCCGAACCTTTCTTTTCAGGCCCTCATTCCGCCGCTCTAACGCCTTGAGGGGTTCTGTGATCTGAGCCGCGATAGTATCGGCTAACTGAACATGGTCTTGTGCAACTTGTGACATTGATGTAATGATTTGGGTATAGGCGTTAATGAGCGTGCTAAATCAAGTTAATCTATGAGAAAACATTGTGAGATATCAAAAGATAGACCAACTTTTGCTGGACTATGGCGTCAGAACAGTGCTTCGTGGGAGTGTCCCCAGCGACAAGCGAGTTGACAACCTTGTTTCTCTTTTCTGTAGCTTTCTTCGCTTGGAGCTGAAGCTTTGTCGCATAGTCGCGTTCTAGCACTGTGCGATCACGATAAATGTCGTGAATCTGTACAAATAACGCAGTGAGGTTCTCATACCAATTTCCACGAAAAGGAACACACGTCAGCGATTAGTCCAAGATGCGCGTCGAAAATACTGGCGATGGAATCCACTTGGTCCTAGGAAATCGTTCAACGCTTCATCTAGAAGTCAAGACACCTAGTTTACTGGGAGGCTTCGACCGTAAGTCTCGCCCTGTTGCATCCCGAGTTGGTGCTGTTGTTGTCAGTGTCTAGTGTGACGCTGTGGCGTTCAGATCCAAGCACAGCCACGATTGGATGGATATGCTCTCACGTGCGGACGGCATATTTCCATCGTCGCCTCTTCAGTTCATGTTGGAGGATCAGCGTATCGCACATTACGCGGAGTTTACAAGGCGATTCGGCCTCACTCAGTCACTCGGAAGGTTACCGACAGGTTTACTGTTGGCACTTCGAAGGGGCGCTACCAGGCCACCATCAAGATTCCACGCTAGCTCGAAAGATGGGGCTAGACCATCCCAACCAAGGCATGAGAAGAGGTGTGTTCCATCATAAATTGTAGCCGCGACACGATGCTGAAAGTTGGACAAAGCGGTGATCAAAAATTGATGATATGAACAGTCATTTCAAAAGTCAATGCCACACTGTCGCCTCAAGGATGATGGCAACAGGGCTATGAAATAAACCGAAAGAGAAACATTGCTGCGGGGACTTACGTTTTTTACATGCGACAGAGCAAAACGCGTCCACGGCACGGAGGAAAGGAGGCTGTAAAGGTTCGCCGCTCAAGGTGCCCAGGTCCGCAATTCTCGGCTGAAAAATTGACAGCTGCTGCTGAATAGAAGCATGCGACCGTAAGGTTCCCGCCCAGACTCACCGCTGGCGCGCTCATCGGGGGTGTTGGGCGCATGGCAGTCCTTGTCTCGGGTGTTGGTGGCGGTGCAACCTACGACGGGTCGACAATGGGCGCGAACTTCCGAGGATTTGAACACCGACCACCTCGAGACAACTGCCAGGCAACCACGCGCCGAAACTCGGTCGTTTCACTATTACAATGATCCGGAGCCCTTCGATCCTGACTGCACAGCCAACCCCGACAGCGCCGCGTCACAGAAAATTTCCTTGTCAACCGTGGAATCTTGAGAACGCAGAATAAGCAATCACTTGGGTGGCGAGAAATGGCAAGCAGACACAGACGTGGTATTACCTTTTATCTGTCCGCATGTGTCATTTAATTACTCTTTTATGCAGCAGTTGTGCTTTTCTTGCGAGCTTGAAGCGGCTGGTCCGCTCTCAGGTTCGCGGCTGCGGTCCGCGCGACTTCCGCCTGGCTCTCCTGTCAGGGATTCCGTCATCGTGAGATTTCCTTGCTCATGCCCTTTTCGCCCCGGAATCAATTGCTCCCCCGAACCAATGATTTCCGAGGGCCATCTTTCGGCTGAGACACCGAAGGCATTTGTCCCTCTTATTTCCCGCTTCGTATTGTGGCTGCATGTAATCCCCCTTTGGGTCGATCTCGTGCTTTCGCATAGCAATCCATTTTCCCGCCGTGAGTGAGGTAAAGCTGACTACCAGGTATAAAGGGCGCCTGGAAATGACGCACTGGAGACCGACCTGCCAGCATTCCGCCAGAGTTACAGCATCCCAAGCTGCCAGTCCCCCCAATTTTTATCTCATCATGTACCAATTTTTCATCATATTCACCGCACTGAACTTCTACTTTCTTTCGGTACTGGCTGCGCCATTGCCGTCTGACCACTCACTTAACAAACGCAACGCAGGGAGAGTGCGTTGATTGTTCAGCTTTGATTGCACCGACACTCACTCGTCTGCTAACCATGCAGGGGACATGGTTCTATGATGGTCTGGGCGCATGCGGATACGAGAACATCAATAGCGACTCCATTATTGCCGTCTCACATCTGATATATAACGGAGGAGAATATTGCAACCGCGTCGGTATACTTGCCTTATGTCTAGGGCCTTCTTCTCACGTCGTTCTCTTCAGTGGGTTAGCGTCACGAATACAGCGACCAACGAACAAGCTTATGGCCAAATACGCGACGAATGTCAGAGCTGTGGCCGAGGTGACCTAGGTATTGACTTTTATCGCTTTTGTGGATCTAGTTTCTAATCCGTGGTCAAGATATGTCCCAGGGACTTTTTACGCAAATTGGTAAACTGAGCACAGGAGTGTTAGCCATCGATTGGGAACTCATGCCTGAAGGATGGACGTTTTGAATGCGTCATTTCTCCATGGCCGTGGATCTCGCACTTCTGAATAGCTGGATCGGCAAGCACTTCGTCAGGATAGTGCTTGCTATTTGGAATCCTTTGGTGGATGTACCGAGGCTACATTTTCGCGTTTACAAAGGAACGGCTCTGGTGAGCCATATTATAGTCTTTGCAGGAATAACGCTTGGATAGAGTTCAACTTGAATGAAATAGAATCACGTCGTGTACTTTAGACGCCTTTCCGTACGACCTTAGTTTACGCCTTTCTCTTACTTTGGTTGGCCTTTGCAGAGTGTATGTGTCGTTGGGAACTGATAATTTGATTGCTTTCTTTGCACGCACAATGACGTAAACTAGAGGTGGCTCTTCAAAGTTCCAAGCGAAAGCCATCGTGGATCGATCTTGCGCCACTATTCGGCCTAATCGGCGATATCTACTATTCGGTCCGGAATGAATGTTAACCTTGCCTATTCGAGCGCGGTTTGTTCTGCGATGAGTACAACCATATGACTGTGGCAACGGAGGTGGGAAGTGGGTCAAATCCCTAACGGATGGAGATCACGGCGATTACAAGGCTAAAAATGACCCAGAGCGGTCTATCGGCGGACGGTCTCGCCTCGGCAACTTCATAGACGTCACCAGACAATACTAACCTGTCCTCATGCCAACAGCCTGCTCCCATGTTTGCGTCGTGCGGGGTCACGTCACGTTCTCGAGCAAGAAGCGTGTGGTGGCGCAGATTAGTACAGATATCATTCCCAAACAACGTGTACCGCTCAGAGACAAAAAGAAACCCAACCCTCGTGTTCATGGCCCTCAAGAGTACTCGGGTGGCAGTTCTGATCTGATCTCGGATGGATCCCAGGCGAGGTCCTGAAGATGACGCAGACGGGCAACTTCAGTCCTAAGCATTCCAACCTGTGCGACCAGAGTCTCTGTATTCTCGCCACTGGGTAAAGCACTGGACGAAGCCTGTGTAAGAGGAGAATTCGAAGAAGGTAGGTTCGAACGTTGCACGGCCAGAGATAACTCGGATTGGGTCCGTACATGACTTGATACGGGCTATCAAACATCCAACTTGAGATCAGTTGACGGGAGGGCAAGTCTCGTACCTTGGTTGGGGGTGAACCACCCGAAAGGGATGTCGGAGCCATCTCAGAAGATGGAACAAATGGTTCCACCGCATTCAAGGGGTGTCGCTTAGCACGTTTCTTGTATCGCCAAGCTACAACTCCAGCCACCAATACAAGGGCAACTCCTCCAACTGTACCACCAACGACAGCCCCAATATTTGGCCCAGAGGTTGCTGCGACTCCCGATGGAGAAGTTGGCGAGGCCGATGGAGATGTACCACTGGTACCTGCGCTTGTTGTGGTAACGTCCGAGGATTCTGTGCTAACAGGATCTTAGTAGGAATGGTTTGGTGCAGGACGAACAAAGCGACTCACGTATAAACGTAGTAGTCAAATAGTATTAATGTGTTGTTCAAACCATTGCTAGCAGGCACGACTACCATAGTATGCTGACCATAAGGGATAGAACTATTAGCATAAACCGTTTGGTTGTACTCGTAAGCCGTGCTCGTAGAAGGGTCGTGTGTGAACGACGACATCTGGACTTCATCCAGAAAGAAAGTCACGTTTGTCAGAGTAGTAGCATATTGCACGGTGTTTGCGAGGATGAAAAATATGTACAACCCGCTTCCTACGTGAAAACTTTTGTGGAGACTATGAATAAAATAACAAGAAACATACCTACGAAAGAAAACTGAATTGCTTGGGAATATGTGTTATCTGGACTAAAGGTGGAGTCATGCCAAGTGCCATCATAAGCCTGGGCGGGATCCGGCTTGGCGAGGCAACCCGTACAAGTATTGCCTTGATTCCAGTAAGATGGGGAAGGCAGGTATGTAGGTATCGCGGCTCCAGACGAAGCCGAATCGTCGACAGTTACATTCTGAAGAACCGCAAAAGCAAAGGTGGTACATAGAATGAAACAGACCTGGGCCTGAAAAGCGAATGATCTGACCATCAGCTTGCACGAACGAAGAAGGGAAAGGGAAAGGCTCCACCAGCGCCGGCCGCCAGACCCCGGTAAAAAGGAAACATGCCGGGTACAGCGAAGCAGTGGTTGTCCCATCGCACCCAAGGTTCAACCTGCTTTCGAGTACACTAAGTTTTAGCCGCAACTTGCCACAACCTCAACCTGTCAGCGTCACTGTGCCTTGGGATACTGAACATCACAGGTACCCGTTCGCTTGAAACCACCATCAAACTCTAATGTCACGTCACTAGCGCCCCTCTCGAGCTGTATACAACCGCTCAAATGAACACGGCAATGAACTTGCTTGCAATGGTGGTGGCCCGCACCATCGCCTTGCACCGTTCTACCTTCTTCGCTTGCGCAGTCTCGACATTCATACCGTAACTGAGAGGGCCCGTCGAAGGTTACCGTCGGACGATATTTAGGGTATATCAAGCGACATCGATCATTCGAAGCAAGAACGGGTTGCTCGAAGAAGGAGAAAATTTATGTGCGTTCTACCCCCGATGGCCTTTCATTTACGCAAGGCGAGTCTGGAATTTTCGTCTGAATGGACCATTCAACTTTCCCCCGCGGTCCTAGTGGCACCTTTTGGATGTGGTTACTACCATGCTAAGGTTGTGGTATTTCGGATCCGGATAGCTCCTCTCTGATTTGTTTCCTCGCCTCCTAAAACTGAAACAGCGTTGGCTGATAGCTCTCCAAGCCAAGCCGTCAACTTCATCCCGATAGTCGCGACACCAAGTTTGTCCTGTAAAGCGACATAGGGAGATGATGAAAACTTTTCTGGGTCGAGTTCCCAGTCGACGCGCTATCACCTCCATCTAGAAATTTGCTGCGCAGGGTCGTCCACCGTGGGCTGATCCGAGGGCTTCACAATTTCGACGAGTCTCAGGTGGTCGCCGTCTTCCCCTGCAGGGTCAGCTTTTGATTTGCGAAAGGTGGGTTGCTCTGTTTTGCACTATCCGATATACATGGAACAGGCACGGTTCCCGGCTGAGTGGTCCGCGTTCGAGAAAAAGAAGTTGAGTGTCGCGCAAAGCAACACCAACTTGAACCCCTAACCTCTGATGGTCCTCCCAACCTGAGTTCATCTGATCCAACTCACAGGGCATCCATGACGACACTGCATAGTACCCTTCGTCGCCTTCTTTGCTGTGGCGTGGTACTCTAGCAGCGTCTAGCTCCGCCGAACATCCCTCTCTATAGTGTCGTCTCGGCCCCTTGGCAATTCAGACTCCTCGATCGGGATTGACACATTCAATGATCAAACACTAGTGTTTTACCATCGCACGCAATATTATTTTGCCCTGTTTCACGGTTCAAACTTTTACTCTTCCTTTAAAGGAATCTACTGCCACCTTCGAAAACGACACTTGAATATTAGACGTGAAGTGATAACAGAAGACGTACAAGTGAGTACGTTATGACAGTCGATGCAATGGAATAAATCCTGTTCCACGAGTAATCACCATGTCCTATCGTGCAGTAAGGGGAAGAGTCAATAGATTATGGAGGGGAAGGTCAGTTACATCAACGAGCAAGAAGACAGCATCAGGGTCAAAAATGATCAGTGCCGACGAGGGACTGAGCCTATCACACAGGGCCTGGTCCAGTGATGGGGGAGATCTGCCAGCGCCACTGGATGGAAAATGAATTTGGATAGACCGACCCCTGAACACAGGGATGAATAGTCGTGGCAGGGACTCGAAACTCCGAGTCTATCGTCGGTTTGCCTCACCTCGGCAATGAATATCGTCATCAGCGCGAATTATCAACCCGTCCTGACGCCAACACCCTGTTTACATCCTTGCGTTGTGGTCAACACCGCAAGATGACCTTAAATGTACGACAGTGTTCGCGCCAATGCATCATTCCATTCTGTACTACCCAGGGTACATAACCATGATGGCGTTCAAGAATACTCGGGTAGTGGCTCCTCATTAACATTTCTACTCGACTCTCCACCACTGGGTGAAGGACTCGCCTTGAAAACTACTCAAAACTCCGGTCACTCAACTTCTCTCGTTTGTGCATAGTTGTCTTTGTCCAGCATCGAGACACAGATAAATTGGCATACCGTTTGTGATGTATACCTTGGGGGCTCGAGAAACACGATTGGCGCCAGGAAAAACCTCACCGTCAAAACATGAGAGCTATCTTTCTTTGTTCGGACGTTGGCGAATTACCATCTGGGGGACACCAAGCTAAATGACTTGTTGGGAAGAACATTGAGTACTGATTGGTTAGAAACTTGATAGAGCCATGATCTAGAAAATGCTACATAGCGGATCTCTGCCTGCTGAGTACGTCCAGTTCCTCGGCGCTGTGCTTAGGAAAATCGTATTCAGGGGGCTGTGACCCAAGGGACATCGTAGATCAATGTTCAATCTGGAACCAGATCACACGAGATCATCTCCCTAGCGTGCCACGAGTCACGGCGAAAGGTGGCGCAGATCAGTTATGACAAGTAATGTTAGTACTCGTGTATTCGGTGCACATCATCCTACTGCTTAGCACTTCTACTTTCCGCGTTTATGAGCAGTCTCGACATCTATACTGTATGAAATGAGGGAGCGTGGCTGAAGACCGCCGAATAGTAGGATCACGTACTAGAATGCATCATGCCAAGTTGCATCCCGCTCACATGTTTGCGTCGTGCCAATAAACAAGGTGAGCTTATTCCTAACCAGTACCCACCACCAGATGAAGCACCAGACGAAAACTATATGGGGGAGGGTTAGTTCGAGAGTTGATTGGCTTTCGTACCTCAACTGGAAGACCGCCCTTCAGCTTAGCACTTAGAAGGTGAAAATGTTTTTCGCCGCCTCATGATGGCTGTCCATCAGAACATTCCATGCATCACTAGCGTCGTATTACACTTACAGCCACCGATGCAAGGGCAGCAAGACTTCCCACTATACTGCAAACAATGCTCCAATGTTTGGCCCTACCAGACGAAGTTGCAACTCCCGAGGAGAGGTAGGCGACGGCGGAGAAGTCAAGGTAATAGTGATGAAACCACTGCCTTCTAGGCTTGTTGTGATAACGTCTGTGGATTCCGTACTGACAGTGAAAATGGTTTAACGCAGTATGAGGCTGACATACATGTAATTATTGGATTGAATGTGGTATCATGCCATGTACCACTACACGCCAGGGAAGGATCCGGTTTTGAAGCTTGACGAAACGCACCGTACAACCATCGGCTCGGTTCCAGTCAGACAGAGAAGGCAGATGCTGTAGGTATCGCAGCACGAAGAACCGCAAGAGTGGCAGATGCGAATGAAGCGGGCGTGGGCCCGGTCAGTGAATGGTCCGGTCATTACCATCCACAATCGAAAAATTGAAGGATCCAGTGCTTTGGGTTGATAGTAGTGTTCAAACTGAGCGCTGAAAGCCGGGCCTAGCGACAAACAGCCGATGCCACGTTTGATAAATGCTCTGAGGAACCAACGCGGTTTTTCGTAGAAGCCTTGGAAGAGCTCACCATACAAACGTACGCAATTAGAGCGGTTAAGCACTAATGATATCGATATGTGAAGTCGCCCAGCTTGGAAAAGATCAATGGAAGAAAAACAGCTCACGGCATTTAAATAGGGCTATTCTAAACATGGATTTCAGAGACGAGTCTGCCTCACTCCAAACCGCTGGATGAGCTGGCTCGGACGCGCAAGTGTCTGATTTGAAGTAAACAGTGCCGAGGTAGCAACCTAGACGCTGTAGCACCGCCACGCATAGTGCACTTTTTGTCCAGCTGACTTCAGCCTTGAATTTTTGACTCAGATCCGAGTTCGATACAAAGCTTCGGCCCACATGGTGATACACCCATGCCAGTGCCCCACTCCTCGAGGCATGCACAAGTCGTATGCAAGAGTCGCTTAGATGAACATAGCCTAATTGACTTACGGTACTAGGCCGCACCATCGCCTCGCGCTCCGCTCTGCTCTCGACATTCAAATCTCGTGAACGAGGAGGCCCTGTGGACAGTGGCGTTCACTGGAATGTACTCCATCAATCCATGCCGTGTATCAATCATTGAATGCGGTGTTCGCTCTTTGCAGTACCTCGAAAAGGAAAAAAAATCTTTCAACTACATACTCCGGGATTTCTGTCTCGGATGCAGACGGGGCATATCTTTCCGCTCCGGTTCTGCGCCTTCGGGTTTGTGAGGCGCTTCGAGATATACGTGCCATGCTCCCGCGACTACGATTTGGGCCACCAAGTGCGGAGCGGCGTAGCGACTCGGCGGATGTTCTGGGA
Source organism: Tubosaeta brunneosetosa (assembly GCA_038094275.1). Taxonomy (NCBI): domain Eukaryota; kingdom Fungi; phylum Basidiomycota; class Agaricomycetes; order Boletales; family Boletaceae; genus Tubosaeta; species Tubosaeta brunneosetosa. The sequence goes on along the minus strand of JBBPTV010000240.1, from coordinate 10,400 downwards.
GCATTTCTGGCCCGGGTTCTCAGTCGGACGGGCCTCCCCTCATCTAGGGAGTCGCAGCGCAGGAGCCTCCATCCTGAATTGACCCGAGGATCCACAGCTCAGATGCATCAGACGATGTCCATGCTTACTAGGCCAGCCTCTTTGCTATGCTTCGTAGTTCGCAATCGTGGATGAAACTTGCCGGTGGTTCTCCGCGCCGAGTGGTCCGCGCTCAAGAACAAGACTGGTTGTATCAGTGGAGAGTAATTCAAAGCGAATCAGCTTGACCATTGACTGCTAATGCTTCTCTTTAGGCGAACCCTCGTTCATTCAAGTCTGATTCACCAAGTGAGTGCTGTGGCGCCAACTCGTCTCTCCAGGGCATCCATGACAACAGACTTTAATGAGTGCTGTCTGAGTTTCTCTCTCACCATCCGACAGGATAGGTCCGCGCAAGGTCCATGACGGGCTATTCCTTATTACCTAGCCCTTCACGGACCCGCAACTCAGACACCACCAATACAACGACCAGACGTTGAACGTATTTGATCTGCCTTCGGATGTTCTTTCTTGATTCATCGTTGCTCCGACAATAGGTACTCGATAAACGTGTGGATTGAACATTGAACGTAAACTAATGTTACACAAGATGCGGGGTCATGTACAAGTGGTTATATCGCGATAGTTGGTGCGATGCAGTTAATCCCGTTTCACAAGTAAATCACCGTCGTAAATGTCGTACAGTAAGAGGAAAGCCAACAAGTCATGGCGCAAGAGAAAACCATTGTACATCGAATGGGCATTAACGCGCATTGCGTGATCGTAAATCGTCCCACAGTCCAAAAAGTCCGAATAAAAAGTTCGCTCATGAGAAAGCCAAGTAAATCACAGGCAACGAAACGATGAGACATGTCCTTAACCCTGGAGCATGCTTCTTCCAGGCCGCGTTTGAGTGCGTTGACGACGGGGTGCTCGAGGCTGTGACGACCACAGTAGAAGCACTAGAAGCTGTTGGTGAGCCGGATGGCGCCGCACCAGTCGATCCCGAGCCAGTATTTAGGGCCCCAACTGCTGATGAGGATGGTCCGCCAGTACTATTAGGAGTATTCGGACTGGTTGGGCTCGGTGCAGGCGTCGGCCCGACCGTGGGCGAACCCCCGGTCATGGTGGGGGATGGAGCCACCGAAGTAGGTGAAGTTGTACCGGATGCACCATTATTAATCGTGAATTCGGGGCTTGCATTACCAGAATCACCAAACACTGCGATGACGTTGAGTACACTGAATTGTGCAGCAGTGAGGATTACGCACAGACGACAATATAGTTCGACCCGGAGGGAACGTCGGGTACCTTAATCTGAACTTGCTGCTTAGAATAGTCAATGTTGGTAGCAAGGGGAGAGTCTAGATAGATCGTCAGCAACGCGCGAGATAGTCCAGACACACGCCCGAGGGTAAGCACGGGAACGAGAGGGAAGACTTACTGAGCATGAGGTTCTCGCTGCCGTTGGAGATAAAGCCAAGGATCAACATGCCAACAGGGTTGGACTCGTTCGCGGGTAACCCGGTAGCATTCCTACAAAAGGAGTGAGGACGTTGATGGAAAGCGAGCAAGAAGTGTACCAGGTGACTGTCTCTGTCTGCCCGACTTGCCAAATGGTACCAGCCTTCGGACTGGTGATAGGCGGATCAACAACGTCCCTCGACGTCAGGGGCAAGGCTGAAACAAAATACAGCAAGGACGTTAGGAGAAGGACATATCGCGCAAACATGATCATCTCTCTTGAAGGGACCAGGAGAGAGAGGAAACTCTTTAAAGTCAGGTAAAGAGCTTCGCCGGGTCAAGCAAGGGAAGACTGCCGTTATATTTGTCTAGGCCGTGCGAGCTTACCACCGTATTGGGCCTGTCACGAGTCGCGCCTTGTCAACGAGTCACCGGTCCATCAAGAAGCCTGTATAGCACTTGATCATCATACCACCAAGCTTGGACGCCCATTCTCCACCTTTGCTGACGCTTGCAGTGTTGACACCGACACCCATCGTTTTAGAGGAGGCTAGGCTGTTGTGCATCTCCCGTACGGCATCAGCGATAACGGAAATAACGACTGCCGCATGGTCACCCCACGCTGAGTTGAATAGGTCGGACGCTATTCTTTTCCGCCGTTTGGCGCTTTCATTCTTCGCTTGGTTCAAGTCTTGTGCTTTATTCAGTGGTTACCTGACACATCTACAGGGTGGAGCATCTTGGCGACAACAGTTTACAGCGGCTACACTGGACATGGACTTGTGACGGGTTTACTACTTCCTGTGGCACCACTTCGAGCACCACCCAGCAGTTTCTCAAGGGACCCATAGTTTTCTCATCTCGAGTTCATTCATATTCTAATCTCGCGGGCCGTGTTGGGGGTGTGGCATTTTGGTCACAGGCAAAACCACCCTCATTTGCTCCCTGGCTGACGTCAGTGCGCCCTGATTTCGGTAACGGTACGTTTATGTGGTGCCTGGTATCGGGCAAGACTCAAAGAAAGACAACGACAAGGAGCGCACTTTCTTGATATGACCTGGGAACACACAGTAATAATAGTAGTCTTGCATGAGGCTTTGTCTTCTCGTCCCTGAACACGGTGGGAGCGTACCCTTATCAACACAAGTGGCCAGTCTTATATATGCTCACGCCGTGTTCAATGTGGTACGTCACTTAATTCTCTGTTCCTTGTCGCTTTGCACACGTTCCATTGGTTCCCCGTGCTGCTTTTTCATCTGGCTACTTTGCAGCTGAACACCGTTGGAGCCAAGATCACAAACTGCCACCATTTCTCCCATGGATCAGAATGAATGCCACAGGTCCCCCAAACCAATGACACTAACCAACCATCAGCATTGTTCCCCCTCCATAACGGTAATCATCCCTCTTGAAGTAGCGTGCACTCTTGCGCTCGTAATGTTGTGTTATTGAACTTGAGTGGCAATCCAACTGGTATTCTTATTGTTAATCACATATAGGACTCCCGCCCACTTCGGTCCCGGTTTGGAATGTCCGCCAACTTCTGGATGAGCCAGGTCATTGAGTCGAGGTATCCTTGAGGCGTGCATCCATTTTCCACGATCATCAAGCTCGGCGCGCCCCGATCTAGACAAGATCAAGGGTCCATCCTGTGGGTGGAACGCTTCGAATTCCATTCGAACTAGGTGGACGCGTTATATAAATCGCACTTTTGCGCAGAGGTAAGCGGTTCATTTCGGTACGCTGTCTCTATCTGCTTTGACCGTCCCAAGCCTCGTGTGGCGACCACGAACCCCTCGCTCACCCGGCCTCCCACAATTTACCACACCATAGACTTTGCACTGACATCACTGTTGAAATTCAGCGACAGGCGTGGACTACGGCTCGAGGATCAGTGTAATGTCCTCGCGGCCGTGATTTAGGTATAATTTAACCCACCCGGCGACCGGGTATCTCGTCGCGAACGGGGACAGTCATTATGGCTGCGACTCACAATACAAATGCTTCCTGGACAGCGGTGCAGGGACTCGGTGTGCGTCTTGTTGAAGTGTGGTCTCACCCATCAACCACAACGATGCGATACCACGCATCGACTACCTCAATGCTTCAGCGTTCTTTGATGCCCGGTGTTTGCACGACCATTTCGCGCTCATATTAATCTCGATGCATACCGGCTTCCGCCTGTACACCGGCACGAAGACTTGCGGATATAATGCGATCTGGAGGTCTACTCGTGGCTTTGTCTGGTGCCTATAGCCCCCCCTAACAAGATGAATGTGACGCACATCGCAAGCTTGGGTCACACTGCGCGATGAAAAGTGCTTGTTCAAGCGAACTGGATGTGCACACGGGGACTTGAACGATCACAATAGCCATATGTATTGACGACAAGACGAACAACTGGAATGCCCGACTTGATTCGCAGCTGAAGGAATACCCAAGATACTTTTGCCCATCCGTAGCTTTGTATGTCCAGCGGAATGCCTATGAATGTACGCCACTGCTCTTAGTTTCAGCATAAACGTTGAGTTTGCCACGAATCTGCTGCTGCCTCAAAAGACTAGGCAAGAGAAAATATCACATGAGTGGGAACAAGAAACGAATGTCATCACAAGAATATGCCTAAACGAGCCCCAGATTACACGGAAAATACGTGCCAAGAAAAAATTCAATGGGACCTCGCACCATCGGCCGACTCAAGACGCCAATGTCTTGCGGAACCACGCCACCGTCTGTGAGAAACTCCCTTCAAACCCTGCCTTGATATCCTCATACGCAAGATTTGGGCGAGTCGCAAAACCGTGAACAGTCCCTGGAT
>JBBPTV010000239.1:0-31754 GCA_038094275.1 Tubosaeta brunneosetosa | reverse complement strand
AGCTGGAAGCATCGCGTGCGAACATCAAGCTGCGAACATTCTGCTCGCTTGTTCGTTCCTTCGGGTTCCGGTGGGCCTGGAGTGACACGTGTTGCATCGACAAAGAGAATAATGTGGTGCTGCAAGAGTCGCTCGTAGCCATGTTCGCATGGTATCGTGGTTCATCTCTCACCATTATTCACCTTTTCGGCGTCTCGTCGCTGTCTGAGGAACTCGATGGTTTGGAACGGAGCATCTGGAACACAAGGGTATGGACCTACCAGGAGTGCGTGGCTGCTGAGAGGGTCCGGTTTTATACGGAGGGCTGGAAACCCTACCTCGGGTTGACGCTCGACAATCACAAAGACTCGCCCATCGTCCTGAGGGCGATGGAGGTACCACTCGTCTCCGCAGAGCAGGTGGCCGTACTTCGACCTGGACTTGACAGGGTACGGGAAAAGCTGTATCTGGCGTCGATGTGCGAAACGATGCTCGTAGAAGACATTGCATATTCCCTGCTCGGTATCCTCGGTGCCTCCATGCCGGTTGTGTATGGCGAGGGCACGCGCGCGGTTGGCCGACTCTTGGAGTACGTTTTGACGGGATCTGGAGATGCAACTATTCTTGCCTGGACCGGGACCGCGAACGACTACAACAGTTGTCTGCCCATGAATCTCACTGTATACAACCCACTCGTGCCGCCTCACATTCCACGCATGGAGACATCCGAGCTAGACTCAAAGGTGACGACATTGTACGCATCCCTACCTGACCCCTCCCTCGCCACGACACTATATGACCGTCTGTACACACTTCCATCCGCAACTATGGTGTCCCGCCGGCTGCGACTTCCCGGCATCGCTTTTCGCATCACCAATATTATCCAAGCCCTGGGACCAGATGCCAAGTCGAACTTCCGTGTCTACCATGCGACATCAGCGGCGTTTGGAAACATCAAGATCACGACGATGAGCAACCTAGCTATCGACAACGAACACTGCTTGGTTCATCCCTGGGTCCGCCCGTTGCTCAATCAAGAGTATACACATAGTACTGTCGGATTGGACAAGACGACGCGCGCACTTCGGTTGGTGGCCCGGCTGAAGCAGCCATTTGGGGCACTCTTGTTTGAAAAGGTCTCTTGGGTGGACTACAGGCGGGTCGCAGCGGACAGTTTGATCACGGTTCAGATGCGCGAGGAGGTGCCGTTGATGGACTTGATAGACAACATCGACACGATCGAGGTCCAGTAGTCTTGGACCTTTTTTATTTGGACGGGGATTTGACCGCGATTTGTTTTACATTGCGAGTACAGGGTCTTGCATGGCCTCCCCAGCGGAGTAACGACCAGGATCATCTCATGTCCTTGGTGGAGCACTTGTCGCTACCTCCCGAGCAGTGACTGGATGCCCTCAACCCCGTTTTAAGACTTCGAAACGGTCAAAATGGGCGCCCTAAGAGGTCAAGTATACCATAGTGTTCTCCACGAGGTACCTGAGAAATGGATCGATGAAACGCTGTGGGTGATACGGTCTTCTGCGAGCTGTCAAGAGCCTGCCAGAATGCACCAATGGCAGAGTCAGCTCTATCATCCATGTATGACACCATCGTCTTCCATGGAGCTGCCAGCCTGATAGGACGGCACATTCCGGTATTTGTGGCATGTCTGATGAATTCTTTGGAGTAAAACGAGAGTGAACTTTGCGCCACACATACTGCCACCCACGCCTCTGGAGCACTCAAACGCTCATATCTCAGATGGTGTAGGCACATGTTGACGTTCAGGGTGGGCAGCCTAAAAAGGACGCGATCTCCGACTACTGCCAAGACTACTAGAGGCGCTCGGCAAGCTTGCTTACATAAGTACTAGCCACCCATTGCTTCTGGGGAACGCGACGTGCCAGCTCGCGACTCGCGACGGTCACTATATACTATGCCACGACGAAGAGGCACCTTGGTTTGCAATGGCTAACAGACAGTAGTAGATCAGGGTGTAGGGTACCCTGGTCTTGCTAAGTAGCAATGCCCTAACCCATTGGCGTCCGATACTACATTCATTCCTCGATCGTCACTTACGAACTTCAAGACTTCCAGGCCGCAGCGCGTCTCTTCTTTCCCTCTTCGCGTACCTCATGGTCACCCACTTTTAAGACCATTCCGAATCGTTTGTGCCACCCACAATGGATCCATCACCCAACCTTGGTTCTACTCCTCCTCGCAGCCTGATGGACAAGGATAGGCGAAAGGCGCAAGGTTACCCTAGCTCAGTTCGAGCTGTTTCTGTGACTGACATGCACTTTCACAGCCTACACAACGCGGTGAACCCTTCTCTCGTGCTCATGTTGCATATACCAGCCACTCAGACTGGCAATTGTCTGTGCATCAATCCGGTGATCCTGACCCAATCTCTTCATTCATTTCTATTGACACTTGCCTTCTCGCAGATGATGATGACTCTGATGACGATGCGAGTTTCTACCCAGCCACTGGGGAAAACCCTTCCCAGGTTTGTTTTCAATTGGCCCCAGATGCGAGGATCTCAGGTTTGGTCTCGGTTTTTAGAATGAGGACATGCCACGCGATGATTTGGACTTGGTCCACTCTATCAAGGGCATGTATCGCATTCTCGACCTCTTCTCGGAGCAGAGCAGTGTCGGCGGTCTCGGTGAGCATCTACCTAGCCAGGCACAGTCGTGCCCATCATTGACATGACCACAGTCGATAAGGTCATCATATCCCAAAGTTCTCTGGAAGCATTCGTTAATAGTGTCTGCCCCGGCGCGTATTCGTCCATGACAAAAGTCGATTTCAAGGCCCTCGACAAGTTTGACATCAAACCGGTTGGCGTCTATGGAAGTAAAGAGGAAATTGTACGATTTCTTTTGGAGCTCGGAGCAATTGATTACGCCATGTATGCCGCACCTCTGGCACTACTTGTTTACATACAGCTAACACCTCGCGGAATCTGTTAGCGCTGCACGGCTCCTTGTTGACTCAGATTCACAAACACGCACCCAGCCCACTCTCCGTTCCGGCTTATACATCATCACATCGCCGGAGCGAACTGAAGATTCCCATCAAATATTTGTTCTCTATTGGCCCGAGGAAACAGCTTGGGACGATACATCATTGTCTTCCGTTCGTCGCAATCGCATCATGTTCATGAGGTTCGTCAAAATCCACTCAGTTCGAGGTGTTAAGTCTGAACTTATTCTGTGTAGATATCTCACGAAAATGTGCGATCAAGTGGTGTCCCTTATCCCCTCCGAGCATGCACGAACTCTCGTCTGGAGCATAGACGATAACAAAAACGCAAGTGATGACGAGAGTTCCGACACAGACCAGGACGACCCGGACCGGATCTGCTCAACCAAAATAGTGAAAACAGATGAGCGAGAGGACTCAGTGGCTGTTTGTGAGGGCTTCAAGGTCAGTATATTTTGTCCACCTGCGTCGTCCCGGTTGACGGACCTTGTGTATTATTTCAGGCTATGTCAAAGGAGATTGTACTCCCGGAGGTGCCAATTAAAGATCCAGATCCGATGGTCCCTATCATGAACGCGCCGTTCTTGCTCTTTGGTGAAACCACGCAAGGTTTTATGTCGGTGGGATACCAAGCGGGTAAGGTGACACAAAAGAGTTTTGACCAACACACTATCTCGTCCATACTACTTGAGAAATTTTTGTGAGTGACTGTGTTCCTGGGAATTGCGCTCCTGATTCGTCTTGTTGGATTGGCAGGACATCCGACCGCCTTAGGCTGAGTGACACATTGGATGACAAAACCTTGGAGTTCTTACTTCGTTCCGGCCTTAAGAAGAGATTTCCGCAGCAATGCGGGGATTGGGAAGATAAATTTACCGCTATCCGAAACATGTCCGATCCCAGCGTTACGGCTGAGGTTAACAAAGAGGTAGAAAGATTGCAAACGGAGTTACCGGCGCTAGAAAGGTGGTTGTTTGAAGCGATTCTAGATCACGTACTGCGATTATATCCGTGAGTACAAAGTACTTCGGCTTGTGTTGTGCGTGTGATCATTTCCCAAACGGTAGATGCTTCGCTCGAGAGGTGTTTGTCTATCCTAAGGATCGTAAATGGTGGTCCAGTGAAAAGCCAGGTACGTGATAGTTCATTTTGGGCATTGAAACGACTACGTATTGAATCATTTTGCTCCAGAACCCCACTCCGAGCTGCTGGCTCGATATCCAATGGGGAATGGAGTTACGCATCATCTTGCCAAAGATTTTCAGGACATCACCGACGGTGACTTCAGAAATACCAAGGGCCGTATCTGCGTATTTAAGGAGTTACACCACCTCCTGGACAAAAACGACCTTGGACTGGATAGACAGATTCGTCAAGATCTCTTGAGAACTGTGTTAGAGGGAGAGCTCGAGGCCGGGAAATTCGAGCAGTGCCTCGAGTGGCTCCAGAGCAATAAAGCCAAAGTGGAGGATCTCGTTCATAGCGCGTTGCAGGCAGCAAAAAAAGTCTCTGACGCTCAGTTCTTGTGTCAGATCGAGGGAGAAGAGGAGTATGCGAAACGATTCCCGCAGTTCAAAGATCTGAGGGAGCAGGCGGGACGGACTGCGCTCGAGTATTTGGGGATCCGCATCATGGGGACGCTGGAGAGCCTCGCGCCTGATCTGCAAAGAAAACAGGTGGACAAGTATAGGGAGCAGATTGAGCATGAGCACAAGAATAAGCTGAGGGCAGATTTGATCAAGGATATCAATGCCTTGTCTGCACAGACTGCGACCCCGTGCGTCTTGAGGCCTTTCTTCGCGACTGATCGGAATAAAGCTGACATTCTTGTTCACAGGCATATTTTGTGCATCGATCAAAAGTGGTAAGTTGTAGTCGCGTTCACCTTTCTAATCATTTTCACTAAACCGTAGTAGATCCTTCATCCTCTCAAATCGGGGTGGCGCGATTGTCACAACAAGATCCAATGGCAATCTACAAAGTTCATCTAATGGAGTTGACGACACAAGATCGGCAGGAACTGGAATCGAACTCACAGGCGATCCCTAGACCGCGTTTCAAGTTCAGCCACACGTTTACGTTGCCACTGGGTCATTCCATCGTGTGCGTCCCTAGCGTCTTTGTTTGACTGTATGCGGGCTTAGTCTTCATTTGCCTCGAGCAGACGCGTACAATTGATAGAGGGAGACAAACTGTTCTTGGTTGTCGCCGATCGTGACCGAAACCTGTGTGTCTACTTAGAGAGACTGGCGGCTATGGATGGTGCGATTGCACACGGCCGCGCGAAGCGACTCCATCGTGAAAAGATCGGCGAAAATTTTCTATTGGCGTATGAAGAGTCAAAGAAAATGCTGGCTGTTGTGTCATCAGACAAGGTATTCTCATCCTACCTCATGGTTTTTTCTCTCACTTTGTCGCAGTTGCTACTGTACACTCTTGTGTTTGATGACACATACTTCGGTGAATGGTACTCCGAAGAGGTGTCCATCCGCCACGCCTGTTTCGTGACTAGGCGCGAAGAACTGTTCCTAGTTGATTCACAAGCACAAGCCAGAGTGTTCTCTTTGGTAACGCTCCAGTTTCGGTTCGTCTGGTCTCCTTGCGCTTTCACAAATGCACGACGCTGATGAAAACTGGTGTGGACCAGAGCTGCTACATTGCAGCTTGATCAGGTTCCTTATAGTGTGTGTTCGACGCCCGATGGTTCCTGTCTGCTAGTCGCACAGGTCCAGGAGAACGGCCTGGCTGCGACAGCATACCACTGGAGCACATTTGGCTTCACAGAAGGAATTCCGCTTGACCTGGACCCAATCCCTAATGGTTTTGTCGTCACGTCGTTAATCAGCCGAAAGGCGGTCCATGTGGTCATGCTTGACTTCGAGGCACACGCGTGGAAATCGCACGCACTGGACATCACTTGTAAAGAAACTGAGCTTATACTCCAGCAAACGGGTGGGGGCTCCCCTGGAAAACACAGTGTAGGGTTTGGGCCTAGGACCGCACACAACTGTCTTATCGATTGTCACACCGATGTCTGGACCCGTTTCCCCGTATCGCCTGCGGTGCAGCGCGAAACAATCTCTTCGTCGAGTCACCGGAGTGCGAGGATGCTTGCGTTCGTCACAGATCGTGACCATACGCACTATGCGCCACATTTTCAGCGGATGATCCAAAAGTTCGAGAAAGAGACGAAGAAACCAACAAAAAATCTACTCAACTCCATTCAGATCTCTGCAGTGACGTTTTCCGTTTTCACTGCCGAATTGTGTGGGGTCGCTGAGCACCAGAACTCACTTCGTAACCATCCTTGGGATATCTCTGCTTATCGTGCAGGCGAGTGGCTTGTCGAACTCCTATGCTTGGTTCCGATTCACCTGGCTGTGGCGAAGGAGAATCAGTTCGTGCCTCTTAAGGATGGCGTGTATTCTCCCGAGCTGGAGAAATCACTGTTGGGTGCGGAAGTCAACCGTATCGTGGATAGTCTATCCTTTGGTTGGTATGAATCCGTGTTTCGGTCCTATATGGCATCCAAGGTATGTATCTCTCTCGCTTGTGAAATGCGATTTGTTCAGGGGCTTCGAAAACAGCCTATCAGGGTGGTGAGCTCTATGGGGGAACAGTCGGTCGGCAAGAGTTTTGCATTGAATTACCTCGTCGATACATCGTTCGCTGGGTCAGCTATGCAGACAACTGAGGGTGTGTGGATGTCTGCCGCGCCTACGAAGGACGGATTGATTGTTGCACTCGATTTCGAAGGTATGTAAAGTTGTAAAGGTTTTTCATAGTTTGCACTGAAACACTTTTCATGTACTTCTAGGTGTACACAGTGTAGAGCGCTCCACCCAAGAAGACACGTTGCTCGTCTTGTTCAATACCGCAATATCTAACTTGGTAGGTAAGGTGGGGCCGTGGAACTCCTGACTCAAGAATCCTCTTGTTACAGGTATTGTTCCGCAACAACTTTGTGCTCAATCGAGATATTACTGAGCTCTTCAAGTCGTTCCAGTCAAGCTCAACATTACTGGACCCAAAGGCCAATCAGTCGCTCTTCAAGTCGACGCTGGTCATCAGTATCAAGGCACGTCCGTTGGGCTCCTTGCCACGTCGTGATTCTGAGATCTTTAATGTAGGACGTGGTTGAGTCTGACAAGGCCGAGATCACCAAAGAGTGAGTAATGGCTACTTGTGTTTTTCATGCGAGCTCATGATAGTTTTGCATTCCCAGATTCACTTTCAGGTTCCAGAGGATCGTTAATGATGAGAAAGAAGCAAATTTCATTTCTCGGCTTCACGACGGAAAGCTCGATATTATACCATGGTGAGGCAGGCGGTGGGCTTACAAATCTAATTTTTGACGCCCCGTCCCTGTACAGGCCAGTAATCGGATCAAAGGAGTTTTATACTCTGTTTGCTAGGTTGAAAAAGCGATTGGATAAAGAACCAATTACGCACCACTCAGCAAGGGGGTTCTTGCATCTGATGAAAACTCTGATGGCGAAGCTGAAGGTAAGATAATCCTTGGACGTGTCTAGTTCTGATTTTGGAATGCGCCCTAGACAAATGATTGGAGTGCAATGTCTCGTAAGTTAATTCAATGGTTGCGAGAGAAGACACATTGAGCGTGGTGTATAGAATCCATGGCATCCCACCGTGCACAGCTACTTTCAACGCTACTTACCAATGCGCTTGCCTATGGATACGCGGAAACTGATCCGGAACAAGAGCCGCTGAAGGTGAACCCACAATTACAAACCTATCTCCTGCACTAACCCGTTGACGCAGAATCTGGACACGGACATGCCAATCGAACTGCCGGACACATATGACGACCTTTCTGTTGGCGGTGGTAAAGACGTGTCTACAGATCACCAATGCATGTTGGCGAAACTACGGAAGTCCTGGGAAGAACGGGTTCCTCGGCAAAGCATTTCGGAAGATGAATGGTTCACAGGTTTGATGAAACACCTCGAGAACATCGTGGCCTTGCGGATTTCCAGAGTAAATGAATGGCTTGAGCAAAACCTGGCGCGGTTCAAACCAGCAAGCGGCGGCAGCAGCCATGCGTGTATCGATGACCTGAAACGTCATTTTGATAGTTCGAGTGTGGAGTTGAAGGGTAGCATGAAACTCTGTGGGCTAAAGTGTGAGCAGTGTGAGCTACGGTGTGTACAGAGCCGGATGCACGAAGGTGTGCACGACTGTCAATCAAATCATGTATGCCCGCACGAGTGTGGCTTCTGTCTGGCACTTGAGCCGGAGGAGCTTCTGCCATGTAAGATGAAGTGAGTGATATATATTGCACTGTGACGTTGCACCCTTGGCTGACAAGTTTGTAACAGAGCGGGACATGCGGGAAAGCACATGTATGTACCTTATGGTTTTAGTTGAGCATATGGTAGATCACATTCTGTCATAGATGTGCTGCAAACCAACACTTATGCGGTAAGTCGTGCAGGCTTTCTAGGAGAAGTGGTTGTCTGGGTGTGTGCGCAATGGTACGCACGATTAATTGAGACTCTAGGCACATTTAACATTATCCATAACAGCGGATCGATCACCCCGGCGAGGAGCATCTCTGCGCAGCTCCTGTCCATGCCTGTGGGGAGGTGAGCCTTTGCTACTTTTAAATATTCGTGCGTATTCATTGCATTTGCTAGCCATGTGCTGTGTCCAGCATGCGGGTAGTCGACAAGCCCGTATACTCGTGTTCCGGGAAATGCTCTATTCCCAGGTAGTTTTTGTGATATCAATGTGGGCTTACACTCACTCACTGAGTTTGAAGCGAGACCGTTCATGCCGTTCATCAATGCAATGAGCGATCCTGTACGGTTGAATGTCAGCTCTGTAAACGTCTCTGTGCAGACAAAGACCACATGCATGGTCTGAACTCCAGTGCGATCCATCTATGCGGGTGTGTATGGTGGTGAAGTGGTGATTGCACTTGTGGCTCATTGACAAACTTCAGAGAAAAACATTTGTGCAAGTTCCCTTGTGAAGCCCCAGGAGCATGCGATTCTAAAACGGTGCCGTCGATTTATTTTACAGGTAGACATGAGAGATTTCAATATACTAAGGTTCGTTTTCAGAGATGTTTCTACTGATGTTCATCGCCTTTGCAGTATTCTCATGGTTCGTTTGAGTCCCTTTGGGTGTGCTCTTTGGGCTAATGAAAAATGATTCTACAGTTTCGCTACGCTTGACATGTGCCAAAGAGATCCCGCCTGGTCTCATGACACACACAGGTCCACACGATCACCGCACAGACGAGAAGACTGTCCACACCTGTGAAACGAGGTATAGTCACGGACAGCTCTTTCAATACCGCTTCCACGCCTCATCGTTTTTAGGTGCAGGAACTGTGGTTATTTTTGTATGTTGCCTTTGGGTATGTCGGGCACATGAACAGGAGATTTATCGAGAGCTATTAACTCGTTCAAAGGCCATGACCAAGAACACGAGACTCGGCATGGGTCTATGTCACGTACTCGCTGGACCATAGATGGGCCAGACGACGTAGTGGTAGAGGTTGAAGGGCGCAAGTTCTCCATTAGCGACGAGGGTGGTCCAATGCTGTGCAGCATTGTTTGCTCGGCGATGGGCCGGCACATCCACATTGACTACTGTCGTGCGAATGATCAGGCGATGTGTGCCGGCAAAGAGGCGCAACACATCACGAAGGAATTACACCCTAATCCAGACCAGCCAAAGGACATGATCACGCACAATCTGTTCTGGAAGCGGAGCGGTGAGTGACGTTTGGGTATGTTTGCATTTTCCGACAACCTACCTGGGACTGGTTTCAAGGATCCATACTCGAACGAAGAGAAAATAAATTTTGCGAAATGGTACGTTTTCATTTCATTTTTTCCTTCCATCTGGTGATAACCGATAGCAGTCAGCGACGCTATGTGCGCAGGTACGCATGTTTCCTGCATTCTGGATCATCTCACAAATATGATCCAATAGGTCCTGAACACACGGCTGCCAGCGGTGGTGCAGCCATACCTTCTTACTGTCGCTTACCTCTTTTCCATGCACCTTTGCGTGCCGGACCCACTCCTGCATGGGGTTATATCTCAAAGGATGGGCATAAATTCGCTTGCAAGCAGCCGGTGATGCCACAAGCCTTCCATGTGTGAGTACATTTCCCTTGTTGGTGCTGTTGTGTGGGATATTGACCCGATATAATTTTCACAGTATCTTTGTCGCAGACCAGTGAGGTCCACTTTATGTTCGCTTTTGGGGTATATTGATTTGCCTTCTTCACGTGAATAGCTCTAATTCGATGCAGTTGGATGATCGACAGCCCCTTTCCAATACCCCAGTAACTGCCCGAATTAAAGCTTTCGCAGACGATATGGCGCTGTTCTCTCATCGATGTACAGTTTCTGGACAGCCCGTGCAGCAGCAATCGCGAACAAGGGTGTGCGACGGGACGCATATAGCGTGATTTTGTTCCATTCCCAGTCTTGGACACCAATCATGAATGACCTCGCGAGTACGCCTGGCCAGTTGTTGGATATACTACTCAACATCAAAGACTTTCGTGGTACAAATTTTATGCTCGCGATTGAAGAAACGCAGCGGGTCATGGAACAAAACTGGAGTGCTGACAGGTAATGGTTTTAACCTCTTTCTTACAGTAGCGTGACCCCCAAGGCACAGACACCCGGTCATCATCTTTCTGTCCGACGGGGAAAGTGATATTTCTCCACAAGAAATGCAAGATCTGTGTGACAAGGCTGTTCAACTTGGGTACATGTTGTTCGCTTGTTGCACAATGGTTGGGCTAATGTGTCCTTTCAAATCACTGCAGGAAAGCAGTCCCATTCCATGCTGTGTCGTTCGGCCCGGACGCCAATTCGAAATACTTGCATCTTATGGCCCAAGTTGCGTGTGATGCAGAGAAAAAGCAAGGTTCGACTGCTCTATCGTCCTACATGCAAGCACTCGACACAGTACGTGCGCTTGGCTTCCAGCACTTGGATTACGTATAATTGACAATTTTTCGCCACGCTAGGTCCAACTCGCCCAGACGCTCCAGAACATCGAAGAGTCGTTGCGAAAGCCACGAGGAGGGCTGATGCATTGATGTCCCGTGTTTGTTTGACTTGTATGTGTTTTGTGGCAGCTGGGCTGCAAGCTGGGACCTTGTTTGCGAGGGTCATTCGACTGCAGATTTTTGGAACCATGTATTGTTGGTAGTAAAGTGGGCAACACCTGCGGCCTGCCTTGCGCGTGATGGAATGAGGCTTAACTGGTGCTAAAAACACAAAGGATGGAGCCACCATCTCAATTAGCACTCTCCAAACGACCACGGTCACGCCGAGAGCACGAGGAAGCATGATACACGTGCATCCCAGGCGTTGGAGGCATCCACGCATTCTTTTCATCCTCGAACACCCCGAGTACATTCTCCCAAGGGGACCCGTGAGCGATGAATAGCGGGGAGACGAAGACTAGAGGTCGAGCTTCAGCCCTGGAAGCGTCAAGTGATAGCCAGGGAGGGGAATCAACAGGGATCGACGGTGAGGTAGCGGAGCAATGGGAAGAGAGATACTGACGAAACACAAAGGCCCTCCACCACCCCCTAGTAATAAATTGAGGAGGGAAAAAGTGATTGAGGGTGAGCAAGTCAATTGACAGGAAGGAAGTACTGATGAGAAGCAAAGGCTCGATGAGTCTGAGAGGTGGTCAGCAAAGCAAAGCGGCAATAATTGAAGGTGAGACAACGACGCAAGTGAGAGGGCAATACCGATGAGTCATTCAGAGATAAATGACCTAACCACTATTGAGCGAAAGCCGATCAAAATCACCGTTGAAAGTGCAATATCGTCTGTCGCGTTCCTTACAGATGAACCGCGCATCATGAGCGGGGACAAGAACGGACGAATTCGATGTTGGAGAGTGGAAGACGGGGAAGAGGTGGGGATACCAGTGACTCATGTGGGGAACAGACCTATTCGCACCTTCACGGTCTCACAAGACGGAAGGTGGATCATGGCGCGGACAAGGAGCGGACAAGTGATGGTGTGGGACGCCAAGAGTGGCCAAAAAGTGTGCAAGTTTAGGGCTCACGAGAAGGCCGTCAGCGCGATCGACATTTCTCCGGACGGGACGACGTTGGTGACGTCAGATGATGACATGACCGCCGCTGTTTGGTCACTCCGGGATGGGAAACGGCTGCTCGGCTGGACTGACGACTGCGATTTTCACACGTTCAAGTTCTCACCCGACAGTCGCCTTGTCGCACTTGGCTCTGAGTCTGGAGATCGTGTTGCGTTCGACATCTGTAACATTTAGGACGGTCGTTCCCAGTTCATTGACAACAAAGCAGATACCAAGTCCTTTGCCTGGGCTGGCAACAGCACGCAATTCTTCACCTTGTCTGTTGACGGCAATATTCGCTGTCTGGACGTGTACTCCGGGGCAACGCTTTCCGATTGGCCCATTCACAGTAGTGATAAACCTGCATCTCCGTGTCAAACAATGCTGCATTTGTCGCAGCTAGCGACGACTCGTCGGTCTCGTTCTGGGACACGTCGACACACCAGCAAATTGGATTCGTCATTCATCATCCTCATCCAATCGACTGCATGGCGATCTCAGAAACCTTTGACCTCATGATTGCTGGGGCTCAAATATCGTGTTGTGGGACCTTCGTAACGTTCTTTCCTCCCCATATATTGACGACCAGGCGAGTGGTCTCCGACACATTTGCTGGCACCCTCTTTTATCGGCTGTTGCAGAGCCTGCCCGAAAACTACCTTGAAAGAACACAAATGCACTTGAAAGAGACAATCGCGGAGCTTCGTGTTCAGCTCGTTGTCGGCCAATGCAGAGCCAAACAAAAGGAGGATGACTTGGAGAACGCCATCAAGGCGCTACGCGAACATCTCGCGATACAGAACACCAGTTTCAGTACGTTCTTGGTCGATCTCTATTTCAGTCTGCTTGATTATTTGGGTTATCTACTCTCGCCAGTGAATCAAGGGAAAGTTGTCGAGCAACTCCGTGCAGATCTTGCCAACTCTCAACAGAGTGCCAGTAGCTTGCTTTTTGTGCACAGACGGAAACACGAATGTGAAACGCTATTCGTGGAGGGCCGCATCATCGACGCTGCAAAGTGCCTTCTCGACATCACGAAGTCCATCAGTGACGACGTTAAAACGGATGCGATCATCATGGATTGGCTCTCTGGGTCTCACTGTTATGGATTACAAAACGGAGCTCACTTGCTACCCAGATTTTATGGTTAAATGCACAACTGCGCTCGAGAGGCTTGGAAATAAGGCGTCAGGGTCCAAGAACCATGATGATGCACCTGCAGCCTACGCAGCCGCACTGTTGCTTGGCCCATCAAGTCCAAACGTTCTGTTGACCAAGTGGGTGGGCGTGATGGTACTTCATGCATCGACCAGGGAGGTATTGGACGCCACTAACGAGGTATGCTTCCTGCAGTCCTCCAACCCGAGATGCTGATGCATGTGAAAAACTCAGTTTGGGCTTCCAAGGTTTGCTGTTTATCGCGCAATATGCGACGTTCTCGAGAGGGATAATCGCGTCACCAACGCAATTCAGTGTTTCCAGCAAATGCAGAACGAGCTCATTCGGGATACGTATGTTCACAGCGAGGAGCGGACGCAGTGGGAGTTTGGCACGTAGTCTCTGAGCAACTGTGTGCCGCTGTCTAAGCATTCGA
The DNA here is from genome assembly GCA_038094275.1 of Tubosaeta brunneosetosa. Classification (NCBI taxonomy): domain Eukaryota; kingdom Fungi; phylum Basidiomycota; class Agaricomycetes; order Boletales; family Boletaceae; genus Tubosaeta; species Tubosaeta brunneosetosa. Next base: position 18,088 of record JBBPTV010000239.1, on the reverse strand, counting down.
ATGCAGACTTCCAACGGCGATGTGTTGCAAGGTTAGAGCAGCTCGCCGAGGCCGCAATGGGCTCTCAGAACTTCGATCAAGCCGACGAACACTACTCGACAATATTATCCCTGTATTTTCCGGATCGTGTGGACATGTTGATCAAGCGAAGCAAAGCAAGGCTGATGATGAATTCTTGGGAAAACGCACTCAGCGATGCCAATGAGGTGTGCCTTGTCTCGATTATGCAGTCCGTGTAGTAACGAGGCCTACAGGCAATCAAACCCAACCCATCTTCCCATCTGGGGTACGAGCAGAAACACGCCGCGCTGCATGGTGCAGAACAATACGGGGAAGCAGTCACGGCCTTTAATACCTTGTTATTGAACCTCCAGAAGGTCCCCGACACACGTGTTCGTGGTAAGATATCGCATGGATGTCTTCGGTGACGTTGACTGACCGAGAGTTGGTAGTGCTTCGCTCGCGGTACACTGATGTCAGATCTATTATTCGGCATACCATCCGTATGACAGTCTCCGACATGCCACGCGTCCTTATTAACGCAACCACGGGTCGGCTGGTCGACAGGACGCAGCAGGCACTTGCGTTTGAAGCGCTTCCGATCTTTAACAAACTCATATCATCCATGACGAGAGTGATAGATCTAGCGTGGATTCGGAGAGAGGTCAATGACTTTTACTAATACATGATGTTCTTCCACAAGTGGGAGGATGGCGAACCTCTTTTCCAGAAAGTCGATCGCGTCACTGTCTACAAGCTAGAAACATCTCGCGTGAACATCGAGCTACAGACATTTTGTGTGATCGTTCGTTCTCTTGGATTCCAGTGGGCGTGGAGCGATACATGTTGTATCGATAGAGGGAACAATGTTATTTTGCAGGAGTCGCTGGTTGCCATGTTCGCGTGGTATCGTGGCTCATCTCTCACGATTATCCACCTCCTCGGTGTCTCGTCGACATCAGTGGGACCTGATGATATCCGGAACAGTATCTGGAATAGCAGGGTGTGGACTCACCAAGAATACGTTGCGGCTAAAAGGGTTCAGTTCTACACGGAGGACTGGAAACCGTACCGTGACCTGAAGTTGTCGAACCACAAGGACTCGCCAATCGTGCTCCAGCAGATGGAAGTTTCGCAGGTCTCCGCAGAGCAAGTGGCTGTACTTCAACCTGGCCTTGACCGAGTACGGGAGAAACTGTACCTCGCTTCGACACGTGAAACAACGCTTGTGAAAGACATATTCACTTCTAGGAATCTTCCACGCTTCTATACCGGTTATCTACGGTGAAGGCACACGTTCTGTTGGCAGACTATTGGAATATGTCCTGACGGGCTCAGGAGATGCCACGATCCTTGCATGGTCTGGGAATGCCAACGAATACAACAGCTGTCTGCCCTTGAACCTCAGTGTCTACGACCCACTTGTTCCGCCACATATTCCACACATGGAGACGAGCAAGCTGGACCAGATGGTGACGGACTTACGTTCATCCTTGGCTGACGTCGACCCCGCTACGCTACTGTATGATCGCCTGAATGGGCTTCCTCCAGCAGTCATCGCTTCCAGCCGGTTGCGACTCCCTGGCATTGTTTTTGGTGCCACCGACATTGTCCACACCTCGGGACCAGACCCGGAGACAAACCTCTGCGTATATCAAGCCACAGCAACTTCCTTTGGGGAGGCTGAGATCGTGACGACGAGCATGCTGAATATGGAGAGTGAATACAATCTCGTTCATCCGTGGATCCGCCCGTTGCTCGACCAAGAATATGCGCGTGGTACCACGGGGCTGGACAAGACGACGCGTGCGCTTCGGTTGGTCGCTCGTCTGAAGCAACGATTTGGCGCGCTCTTGTTCGAGAAGGTGTCCCGGGTGGACTACAAACGCGTCGCGGCGGATAGCTTGATCATAGTTCAGATTCGCGACGAGGTTCCGTTGACAGACTTGATCGACAGTATCGACACGATTGAAGTCCAGTAGTCTTTTCCGTTGGGTTTGATCCTCATTCGTCTTGCTTTTACATCGGGCAGCTGTCATTTTCGATTACAGATGTACGATCCCCGTCCCAACCAAAATGCTCACTAGCATTATTATTGCATTCTCGTGGATCTGAGTGTCACTAACAGGACGCGCGGGTTATCAGACTAGACCCTTCCTCGCACCTGGGCTACGACTTGGGGCATAGGGTACTTCAAGAATTCCCTGATGCACGTGTCCATGGTGAGTCATTTCATGGGTGCCACGGTAGTCACATTGACATGGATGGTAGACCTTCGCTTTCGGAATGCCGACACGAGGACCATCATTCAAGGTATCATTCACACGACTATCTCCCACATGCCACGGGTTCTTATCGACACCACGACGGGTCAGCTGTGTGACAAGGCACAACAAGCAGAAGCATTCGAAACAGTCCCAATCTTTCATGAACTCATGTCATCCATGACGAAAGAAGTAGATCACGCATGGATCTCGAGAGAGGTGAAAAAGTTTTACAGATACGTCATGTTCTCGCACAGGTGGGAACATGGCAAACCTCTTTTCCAGCAGGTTGTACGGGTCACGGTCTACGAGCTGGAAGCATCGCGTGCGAACATCAAGCTGCGAACATTCTGCTCGCTTGTTCGTTCCTTCGGGTTCCGGTGGGCCTGGAGTGACACGTGTTGCATCGACAAAGAGAATAATGTGGTGCTGCAAGAGTCGCTCGTAGCCATGTTCGCATGGTATCGTGGTTCATCCCTCACCATTATTCACCTTGTGGGTGTCTCGTCGCTGTCTGAAGAACTCGATGGTTTGGAACGGAGCATCTGGAATACAAGAGTATGGACCTACCAAGAGTACGTGGCTGCTGAGAGGGTCCAGTTTTATGCGGAGGACTGGAAACCCTACCTTGGGTTGACGCTCGACAATCACAAGGACTCGCCCATCATCCTGAGGGCGATGGATGTACCACTCGTCTCTGCAGAGCAGGTGGCCGTGCTTCGACCTGGACTTGACAGAGTACGGGAAAAGTTGTATCTGGCGTCGATGCGCAAAACGACACTCGGTATCCTCGGTGCCTCTATGCCAGTTGTGTATTGGAGGGCACACGTGCGGTAGGCCGACTCCTGGAGTACGTTTTGACGGGATCTGGAGATGCGACTATTCTTGCCTGGACCGGGACCGCGAACGACTACAACAGTTGTTTACCCATGAACCTCACCGTAGCGCTCGTTCCGCCTCACATTTCACACATGGGGACATCCGAGCTAGACCCAAAGGTGGCGACATTGTACTCATCCCTACCTGACCCTTCCCTCGCTACGACACTCTATGACCGTTTGTATACACTTCCGTCCACTACTATGGTATCCCGCCGGCTGCGACTCCCTGGCATTGCTTTTCGCATCACGAACATTGTCCAAGCCCTAGGACCAGATGCCAAGTCGAACTTCCGAGTCTACCGCGCGACTTCAACGGCGTTTGGAAACATCAAGATCACGACGATAACCAACCTAGTTATGGACAGCGAACACCGCCTGGTTCATCCCTGGGTCCGCCCGTTGCTCAATCAAGAGTATACGCGCGGTACCGTCGGATTGGACAAGACGACGCGCGCGCTTCTGTTGGTGGCCCGGCTGAAGCAGCCGTTTGGAGCGCTCTTGTTCGAAGAGGTCTCTTGGGTGGACTATTAGCGGGTCGCGTCGGACAGTTTGATCATGATTCAGATGCGCGACGAGGTACCGTTGACGGACTTGATGGATAACATCGAAACGATTGAAGTTCAGTAATCTTTGGGACATTTTCATCGTTCGGATGCACCTCACCTTTGCGTGGCGTAGCTGTCATTGCTGATTGCACTGATCCTGCCTAGTCTTCCTCACTAGGAAGACAACTGGCAACGCGTCTTCTCGTGTGTGACGCTGTTATCAGCTTGCGGCGGCCTGATAGGGCACAGGTGACTGGGTAGAGGATCACCGCTGGAATGGGCGCCAAAGGATTGTGCGTACCTGCTGTAGGCGGGCTGGCATCCACGAGGCTGAGAGATTGATGGTCCGATGATGAATTCTTTGGAATGATAAGCCCCCGGACGATAGGGCCATTCAATCCGTGTCACAAGACAGCGCAGCAGACGCATCGCCATTCACCATGCGTCCGAATGGCATCTCTTTCATCATGCATGCATGATCACATCGTCTTCTGTGGAGCTGCCCGATAAGTTCCTGAATGGCCACTGGACGCGCACGTCGAATTCAATGCATGCACAGTGTTGAACTCAAATGCAGGCACTTCAACTGTTGAGTGACGGTATGCCTTCATGACACAGGGATTCTGTATTTTCTTTCACCTATTTCCTGTGAAATGGGTGTTGTGCGGCCAGTCAAGCCGTTTGCTGGTGGCAAAATGGTTTCAGTCACTGCATAGTAGTAGGTTAAACTGGCGTCCCTTGAGTTCCGGACGAGTCACTCCACTCGCCGGCTGCCTTTTTTAGACCAGTTATCGCCCTACCACTGTTCACTACGTCCAACCCACCTGAGGAAGCACACCCGCCACTGTACTGTACAGTACCATAGTCTCCGATGGCCTTGCGATACCATGGCAGGTCACTATGGTGTGATTAACTTGTGCTATCCTGGAGACACCAGTCATCTTCGTGCCATGCATGCCTCGCTGGGTTCAATTGCGCCCCACCCATGCTCGAGCACTCGTATGCCAGTTGGTGTGTCCATACGTCGACATTCAGGTCGCAAACATGGGCCTGTAAATGACGTCTGAGTCGACAGACGGTGTGGCCTTTGGATCAGGCAGGAAGTGGGTTGTACATATTCTTTATCCTCGGTGTAGGGTATCAGCACTTCTAGTCTTGGCAACTCCCTAACCCATACTAATAGCCTCATTCCATCCGATTGGGAGCGCCGAGTACCTGAGGAGCCTCCTGTGACCGTCAAAAGGGTGCAACTTCGATCATCACATCTGATGTGAGCTTCAAGGTTTTGTGGCTCGCAACGTGCTTAGTGCGTCTGGCCCACTTTCCATAACGACGCAGTGACCTACCTCATGCTTTACCCACTTATCAAGACCATCAAGTCGTCTGTGCCGCCCCCACAATGAATCCGTCTCCCAGCCATTTTAGTGAGCACTCCGGTTTCGGTCGTCCTCCTCGCAGGATGGACAAGGACAAACGGTCGGCGAAAGGTTACTTAGCTCAGTTCAAATCATCACGATGGCTAAAAGAGTGCTTCTAGACCCGATGAAAAACAACAAACCCCCGCGTGCTGAAGTTGTGGATACCGCCCCCCCAGACTTCGAGTCTGAAACCCTTTCCGGTGACTCTTGGATCAAACCCTCTCCTTATTGATGTATAATCACATCCTCTTATAGATGGAGATGGCTCTGATGACGACAAGAGTCTCTACCATGAACCAGAAGAAAGCCTTTTGGAACCCAAGGTTTGTCCATTTGTTCAGCACCGGATGAGATCTCAGGTCCTGCCTTGGTTTTTAGATGGATATAGATGCTTCGCCCAATCCATGGGATGAATCAGACTTGTCCTATTCTATCAAGGGCATGTATCGCATCCTCGATCTCTTCTCAGAGCAGAGTAGTGCCGGTGGTCTCGGTGAGCGTTTCCTCTGCCATTTCAACTGTGTCGATTTAAACGTGACCATAGTCGTTAAGATTATTATATCCCAAGACTCGTTGGAGGCATTCATTAACAATATCTGCCCCGGTGCTTATTCATCTATGACGAAAGTTAATTTCAAGGCCCTTGATAATATCGTCATCAAACCTGTCGGCGTATATGGAAGCAAAGAGGAAATCGTACGATTTCGCTTGGAGCTCGGAGTCATTGACGCCACTATGTATGGCAGACCTCTGGCTCTGTTCGTTTACATGGAGCTAACACTTCGTCCGACAGTGCCGCGCAGCTTCTCGTTGGCGCTGATTCACAAATAAATACCCAACCGACTCTCCGGTCAGGTTTATACGTCGTCACAACACAGCAGAAGCGCGAGGTTTCTCCTCGTATCTTTGCTTTATATTGGCCAGAGGAAACAACTTGGGACGACTCTGCGCCGTCTTCCGTTTGTCGCAATCACGTTACCTTTATGAGGTTCGTCCAAAGTCGCTCAAGTTGACACGCTCGAGTCTGGATCCATCCTACATAGATATCTCACGCAGATGTGTGATCAAGTAGTATCCCTCATCTCATCCGAACATGCACAAGCTATCGTTTGGAGCGAGGAAGATGGCGGAGCACCAGATGATGACGAGATGCTCGACGTCGACGACGAGCCTGAACGGATGTTCACATTTGAGGTCGCGCAAACCCAGGAGCAGGGAGAGTCTGTGACTGGGCTTCAAGGTAAATTTGTTCTATGCACCCATATCGTCCTGGCTGACGGAACCGGCGCATTGATCTTAGGCTAGTTCAAAAGATATTGTACTTCCAGAAGTACCCATTAAAGATCCGGATGCGGCCAACCCTGCTCCAAACACCCCGTTGTTGCTCCTTGGTGAGACGGCACAAGGGTTCATGACCGTGGAACACTAAGCGGAGGGCAAGACGATACGAGACACGTTGGAGTCACTATCGATTCAGCCCCTCCAGCTTGAAACATATTTGTGAGTGGCTCTTGGTTCATGGACTCTATCGTGCTCTAACGTTCGTTTCTCTGGGTTCACAGGACATCAGACCGTCTTCACCTGAGCGAGAAATTGAGTGACAGAGCCTTGAGGACTCTGATTCATCGCGGGCTCGAGAAGCGCTTTCCGGAGCAATGTAAAGAATGGGAACGTGAATCTAGCGCTCTTCAAAACGCATCGCGTTCTAAGGCCCGGAAAGTGATTGACGATGTGCAGGGAAAATTGGTGGCGGAGCTACCGGCACTGGAAAGGTCGTTGTTTGAAGCGACTCTGAACGAGGTGCTACGATTATATCCGTGAGTACAAAGTATTTCGGTTTGCTAATTGCCCATGTGATCATTCCGGGAAACAACAGATGCTTTGAGCGAGGGGCGTTTGCGCATCCCGCCGCCAACAGCGAGGCTTGGTCCGGAGAGCCAGGTACGTGTCGGGTGGCTTTGAGGATCAAAATATATAAATGCTGAGCCGTTCCACCTCAGAACCCCTCTCCAAGTTGCTAGCTCTTTATCCAAAAGCAAGCGAGAAAGTCGGACAACAGCTAAACAAAGACTTCCAGACTATCTCTGATGGAGAGTTCGGAAATGCCAAGGATCGCATATGCGTATTCAAAGAGCTGAGTCTTCTGCTAGAGAGAAACAATCCTGGGCTGGATAAGCGAACATGTCTGCGACTCTCCGGAGCTGTGTTGGGAAAGGATGTTGGGACTGGGATCCTAAACCCGAAGATTTGGTTCTCGAAGCTGAACTGGCTGTTTTCGTTCAACAAGGGCATGGACGCCAAGTTGGAGGGTCTTGTTCAACATGCAACACAGGCAGCAAAGCATGTCTCCGACAGTCACTTTTTGAACCACATTCAGCGGGACGAGGAGGAGTACGCGAAACACTTTCCACGACTCAAGGAATTGGCAAACCTGGAGAGACAGAAGGCGTTCCTGCATTTGGAGGACAAAATCACGAAAACGCTAAGGAAGCTTACGCCTACAGTGCACAGTATTCAAAAGGCCGAGTGCAAGGAGAGGATAGAGGGTGAGAGCGAAAAGCGGGCCAAGGCGGAGCAGGACGAACTGAGGGTAGATTTGATCCGGAAAATCAATGAATTATCTGCACAGACTAAAACGCCGTACGTCTCCATACTGTCCTTTGTGGTTTAAAGCTGATGTTGTCGCTGTTAGGCATACTTTGTCTGTCAATGATGCACGGGAGAACCCATACCAAGGTAAATTTCGTGTATTTTTTATCATTTTACTAACCGTGTGAGTAGGCTACCTGACATACCGAATTTCGGGGGCGCGGTGGTCAAAACAGGACCCAGGATCGATCTACAGAGTGCATCTCATGAACTTGACGACACAAGATCAGCATGAATTGCAGTTGAACCCGAGTTTCTTGCCTTCACCACGCTTCAAGTTCAGCCGTAAGTTTACGTTGCCGTTTGGCTATTCTGTTGTGTGGGTTTCTGGTTTCGTTTCCCGGCTTGTGGATCGGAGCTGACTCACTCTGGGTTGCGAGCAGACTAGGGCAACTGCTTGGTGAAGAGAAGCTGTTGTTAGTCATCGCCGACCATGCGGGAAACCTGAAGATCTACCTGGAAAGACTAGTAGCCATGGATAGTGCGATTGGGAGCGGTCGCCACAAGCAACTCAATCGTGAAAGAATCGGGCAAAACTTTCTGATGGCATACGACGAATCGAAGAAAATGTTGGCCGTCGTGTCATCAGACAAAGTGCGTCGCTCAGGTTGCTGGCCGTTCTTTCATTTTACACTTTGTCACAGTTACTGATACACATTTTCGTGTTTGACGAGACGCGCGGGTTCCAGGCTTCAGGGATCCCAACCAACTTGCGTGCATGGTATACCGAGGCTGTGTCTATTTGTCGTGCCTGCTTCGTGAGCGGGAGCGAAGAATTGCTCCTGGTCGATTCTCAAGCACACGCGAGGGTGTTCTCTTTGGTGATGCTTCAGTTTCGGTTCGTCTGATCATCTTCCTCGGCGCATATGCGTGTAGCTGATGAAGACGGCATGGATCAGACCTGCCACGCTACAGCTTAATCAGGTTCCTTATAGCGTGAGCTCGACGCCTGACGGCGCTTGTTTGCTCGTTGCACAGGCACAGGAGAGTGACTTGGTTGTGACGGCATATCACTGGGGTACCCTCGGCTCTACTACAGAAGGAATCTCACTTGACCTAGGCCCGATCCGCGCCGAGAATGGTCTTGTCGTTACGTCGCTGATCAACCGCAACGCAGTCCACGTGGTCATGCTTGATTTCGACACTCGCACATGCAAATCACATGCGCTGGACATTACTCGCAAAGTGACTGAGTTTACGTTCAGGCAAAGGGGTGCAGGTAGTTCTCACGACGTGGGGGTTGGGCCTACGACTGCGCACAACTGTCTCATTGACTGCCACGCCGACGTCTGGACGCGTTTCCCCGTCTTGCCTGCAGTGCAGCGAGAAACGATTTCCTCGTCGAGTCTCCGAAGTCCACGGACGATCGTGTTCGTCACAGATCGTGATCATACGCTGTACACGCCGCATTTTGGGCAAATGATACAAGCGTTTCAGCGAGCGACGAGGAAGCCGACGGGAGATGTGCTCAAGTCTATTCAGGTCTCTGCGATGCTGTATTCCGCTTTCACTGCCAAGTTCTGTGGAGGCACAAGACACAAGGGCTCGTCTCTTGGTCGACAGTGGGACGTCTCGACTTATCGTGCGGGCGAATGGCTCGTCAACTTCCTATGCTTGATCCCGATCCAGCTTGCTGTGGTGAGGGAAAATCGGTTTGTGCCTCTCAAAGACGGGGTGTATTCACATGAGCTGGAGAGATCACTGTTGGGTGCGGATGTGAACCGTATCGTGGATAATTTGTCGTTTGGTTGGTATGAGTCCTTATTTCAATCTTATATGGCGTTGAAGGTGCGTATCATTTTCTCCTGCTCGCGAAATTTAATTGATTCATGTGATCGACCATAGCCTGTGAGAGTGGTGTCCTCTATGGGGGAACAGTCGGTCGGCAAGAGTTTTGCATTGAATCACCTCGTCGATACATCGTTTGCTGGATCAGCTATGCGGATGACAGTGGGCGTATGGATGTCGGTTACCCCTACCAAGGATGTATTGATTGTTGCGCTTGATTTCGAAGGTCTGTGAACCTCCTTCGCATGGGCTTAGCTTCTGACACTTTCTGTCTACGTCTGAAGGTGTGCACAGTATGGAACGCTCCGCTCAAGAAGACGCGCTGCTGGTTTTGTTCAACGCCGCGATATCCAACTTGGTGAGTCAGATGGGATTGGAGGATTCCTAACTCAAGGGTTCTACGTTATAGATATTGTTCCGCAACAACTTTGCGCTGGGCCGGGATATCACTGGGCTCTTCCAGTCGTCTCAGTCTGTTTTAACCGTGCTTGGCCCGAAGACAAACCCTCCGCTTTTTCAATCGACTTTGGTCATCATTATCAAGGTGCATTCACTGAGCTGTTCGCTGCACCACGTTCCTGAGGCATCTCCTTACACATAGGATGTCGCTGACGCGGATAAAGCTCAGATCACTGAGGAGTGAGCGATGGCTGACTGACAGCCTTGTGTCTAGTTTCATGACAGATGTGGTTTCCACTTTTAGGTTTTCCCTCAAGTTTCAGAGGATCGTATCGGATGAGCGAGAGGCCAATTTTATTTCACGGCTTCATGCCGGGAAATTGAACATCATACCATGGTGAAACAGACAGGCTTTGAATTGGCCAAAAGACTGCTTTGCTTATTTCCCGCACAGGCCGGTAATTAAAACAAGGGAATTTTACAGCCTATTTCCCCTGCTGAAGCGACAACTGGATCAACAACAAGTTACATACCAGTCAGCTGGGCAGTTCTTACATTTGATGAAGACTTTGATGGCCAGGTTAAAGGTAAGCTTGATAAATGTGCTATGTTTGATTCTTATTCGTGAATGTATCCCAGGTGAACGGCTGGGGTTCTGGCTCTCGTACGTTAAACGCTCTGGTTGCCGAGAACGCGTGTTGACCATGATGTGTAGAAACCACGGCGTCCCATCGTGAACAGCTCATTTCGGCGAGCCCCATTCACGCTTGTGCAGAGGTGTGCCAATTCTTTTTGCTTTTGAACATTGTTTACTCAGTGCACAATCGCTTACCTTCGTATCTAGCCTACTGTTTACCAACGCAAAGCTAACCAGAATTGTACGTGCTTTCTTTGTCGGTTCATGTTTGAGATTGCCTGAGTCTCTATTATCCATATTGATTAGTGGACCCCGAGAAAGTTGCTGAAAACCTCCGAGCAGAACTCGCCAGGTCTCAGCACATCATTTGTGCACACAGACAAAAACATCAATGTGAAACATTGTATGCAGATGGAAATGTCATTGATGCTGCAAAGTCTCTCCTAGAAATCCAACAGTCCGTGAACGACGACCTGAAGACTGACATGATCATCGCAGATTGGGTTTCAGGTGCGTTTTGTTGTTCGCAGTGAGACAAGAATGTTCAGTTGCTACTCTTAGTCTTTACTGATAAATGCAAGATCGCACTCGAATCAGTCGCAGACAGTGCATTACGAGTCGAGAACCATGCGGAAGCACTCGCCGCTTACACCACGGCGTTGACACTCGGTCCGGCCGGACCGAACGCTTTGCTCGGCAAGTGGGCGAGCATAGTGTTGCTTCATCAATCAATAGACGAGGCATTGGATAGTACCAACACGGTCTGTTTTACCTGGAATTCTGATGGTTCATATCAATCTCAATAAAAAAATATCCAGTTTGGGCTTCCGAGATTCACCATTTACCGCACGATGTGCGACGTTCTCGAAGAAGACGATCATGTCAATAAAGCAATCGAATGTTATCGACAGATGCGGAACGAGCACGGTCTGCATACGGGTGTTCAAAACGAGGAACGAGCACACTGGGAACCCGGTGTGTCGTCTTGAGGTACTACCACCGGTGCCTTTCTGAGCATCCGATTTAGATTTTCTGCAAAGATGCACAAAGAAGCTAAAAAAGCTCGCCGAGGCTGCCGCTTGTTCTCAAAACTACCGTGAGGCCAACGAGCACTACTCTAGCATGCTATCACTTAATCCACCGGATCGCGTGGACGTACTGATTCAGCGGAGCAAAATACGAGCTATGATGAGCTCATGGGAAGATGCTCTGAGCGATGCGGACGAGGTATCCGTTGTCTCTGTTCGCAGCCACTGTTGGTAACGTAGCTTTCAGGTCATCGCGCTGGATCTAGCGTCGCATTTAGGCTACGAACGGAGGCACGTGGCGCTCCATGGGGCGAAACGGCATGTGGAGGCAGTTGCAGCCTTCGACACACTGCTATTGAAACTCAAGAAATCTCGTAATACGCGTGCCCGGGGTGAGCCATATCCTGAGCGTTAACAATCATGTTGACCGACATGGTGATTAGATCCTCGCCCGCGATACACTGATGCAAGACCTATCATTCGGCGCGTCGTCCATACGACCATCTCCCACATCCCACGGGTTCTCATTGATACTACCACAGGCCAATTGCTTGGCAGAACGCACCAAGCAAAAGCATTCGAGGCACTTCCGATCTTCAACGAGCTTGTGTCGTCCATGACGAGAGCAGTGGATGAAGCATGGATTGGGAGAGAGGTGAAGGGGTTCTACCGCTACGTGATGTTCTCACACAAGTGGGAGGACGGCGAACCCCTTTTCCAGCAAGTCGGACACGTCACGGTCTACAAGCTAGAGGCATCGCACGCAAACATCAAGCTCCAGACATTTTGCTCGCTCGCACGTGAATTCGAGTTCCGGTGGGCGTGGAGCGACACTTGTTGTATCGACAAAGAGAACAATGTGGTACTTCAAGAGTCGCTAGTCGCCATGTTTGCATGGTATCACGGCTCATCCCTCACGATCATTCACCTCCTCGGCGTGTCATCGGAGTCAGAGGAACCGGACGACATCCGGGAGAGCATCTGGAACAGTCGAGTTTGGACCTACCAAGAATACGTGGCCGCCAAGAGGGTCTTGTTTTACACAGAGGATTGGAAGCCGTACCACGGCTTGGCGCTGTCGAACCATAAAGACTCGCCCATCATTCTGGAGCAAATGGAAATGCCCCAGGTCTCTGCAAGCGAGGTGGCCATACTCCGACCCGGCTTGAGCAGAGTGCGGGAGAAGTTATACCTGGCTTCAACCCGTGAAACGACTCTCGTGGAAGACATTGCTTACTCACTGCTCGGTATTCTCAAGGCATCCATCCCAGTCATCTATGGTGAAGGCAGGCGCGCGGTTGGCAGGCTATTGGAGTATGTCCTAACGGGCTCTGGAGATGCTACAATCCTTGCCTGGACTGGGATTGCCAACGAATACAATAGTTGTCTCCCCTTGAATCTCACAGTCTATAACCCACTCGTGCCGCCACATATTCCGCACATGGAGACAGCCGAGCTGGATGCGACGGTGACGAACTTGCGCTCATCTTTACCCGACGTCGACCCCGCTGTGTCACTATACGACCGTCTGAATGGGCTTCCGTCGCCAACTATGGCCTCCAGCCGGTTACGACTCCCTGGTCTTGTCTTTCATCTCACTGACCTTGTCCACTCACCGGGACCGGGCCTGGAGGCGAACCTCCACGTATACCATGGAACGGCGACCTTCCTTGGGGACGTTGAGTTCACGACGACGAGTGACCTGGATATGGAGAACGAGCACTGTCTCGTTCATCCTTGGATCCGCCCGTTGCTCGACCAAGAATACGCGCGTGGCTCTGGTCGACTCGACAAGACGACCTGTGTTCTTCGGCTGGTTGCTCGTCTGAAACAAGCGTTCGGCGCGCTCTTGTTTGAGAAGGTGTCGCGGACGGACTACAGGCGAGTCGCAGCGGACAGTTTGATCATAGTTCAGATCCATGACGAGGTTCTGTTGACGGACTTGATCGAGAGCATTGATACCATTGAAGTACAGTAGTCTCCTGGACGCTCTTTACTGTACAACGCACGACACTCTCCGAGAGCAACGTACGTTTTTGACAATGCAGGGCGGGTTCGTGCGAAATGCGATTGTTCGTTGCGAAGCGAGGAGCGAATGCGTCGTGGGGGGCTACGTTTCTGTCAATCCAAGTGAAGGTCTTGTGGTCGCTGGAGACTCAAACATCGCACTGCAGGTGAGTCGATGATGTTCTTTCTGTTCTACATAATCAAGGAGGTGAATCTTGAACATGTTCGAAGACACAATTGTTGCCAAGCTCAGCTATGGAGTAAGTCGCTATTGTCCAGGGTACTGCCAAATAGAACGATGTTGTCACATGGAACACGGGGAAGGGGAAGGGATACCATTGGAAACAGGCATCGCGGTCTCACAAGAGTTGCTGGGATGGAGTGGCCAGGGCATCGTCTGGAATGAGTTCGCCGGTATCAGCTAAAGCCTCAGGATACCAATATTCTCTCGGTCACAGTCTACGACTCTCCAGTTTTATGCAAGCCAGCTACAAGGCAACCTGCCTTGCCATCGTACGCCTGCTCTGAGATTGAACATCCGATCACCAGAGTTGAAAGTGAGATCGAAGCTAAGTCCTTTACTTGGACCAGTGAGGGCAAGAAATGCTTGTTTCATTGTATGCAAGTGCGCATACATTTTTGATCCAAAACAAGGCCCTTGCCTACGTTGTTCATGCTCATCGGTTCTTGGAAAAAGCTGTCCAAGAGCTCCACAGATCATCCATAGCCTCAGGACTAGAGGTCATCCTTGGTGACGTGTTCGCGATTCGTTTTACTGTCTGCTTGGCTTGTACTTCAAGTTCTGCGACGGAATTACAATCGCATCGTACCCGTGATGATTTATCCTTGGTGTGTGAGTAGTAGGACTGGCAATAACAACACTCATGCTAAAGCCTGCGAAATCTTGGTCCGAGTATCTAAGCTGTCCTGTTCCATGATAAGTATGTCCCCAAGTCGGGTGGGGTGATGGTAGGACAATCCTGTTCATTGTTCCGGTTCTTTGCAAGGTTTGAGCCTATCTGCAAGCTGAGCAAGATGGCGCAGGTTGATCCATATACAAACCGTACGGCTGTGACTCATGTCACGTGTGAGGAGCGGCGTTGGGTTGGTGTCGTGATGATGTCTGTACTGCAAAGAGGTCGGCACGCTACAGCTCAGCCTCAGTTCCCAGTTGCCTTCACCTGAGATGAAGGCAACATGGGAGCCGAACACGGAACAAGCAAAGCCATGCTTGAATGGGCCGACCGATGCTATTCGTTCCTACTGGCTCGACTCGAATGAGTTTGGTGCCACGTGTACAACATGAGGTGAGGCATTGTTATAACGCGAGGGCGGAGCGACGTCCTCATTTTCCACTCTAACACCTGCACAAGCATGTTCTGAAAACTGCGTAGCAAGACTCATGGTAAGTAAGCTGCTCAATCATTGGGAGGAAACATACTGACATTGAGCAGCAGAAATTGAAGGTGAGAGCAAGAAAGATGCAAAACAATAAATGATTCATGTGAACCCAAGAGTCAACTCATGACTGTGATTCCAAATATTCAAGTATCATCAGGCAGAAGCCCATCGATCTCACCACTCCAGATAATATATCATCTATTGCGTTCCTTGCAGACGGACGGCACTTCCTGAGCGGTGACGAAAAAGGGAAGATTCGACGTTGGTGTACAGAACGTAGAAAAGAAATTGGAACGCTTATCAACGTAGAGGGCGCTGTTTTCAGCCTTGCAGTCTGACAAAACGAAAAGTGGATCGTAGCTGGGACAATCACTGGCCATGTGATTGTTTGGGACGCAAAGGCGTGCAGAAAAGTGAGCGACCTCGAGGCACAACGCTTTCCAGTAACATTGGTGGAAGTCTCGCCAGACGAGACCAAAATCGTGACTGCACAAAAGTGTGGGGATGAGTCTTTGGACTGCGCTGCGGGTGCGCAGTGAGGGAAGGTGGGGGAGGTGGCCGAGTGAGAGGATGGTGCGGGCGAAAGCGCGGAGCGCTTCCCGAACAGCAGAGGGCTGGGTGTGAGCTGCGAGGGTGGGGGGGAAGACCTCGCAGAACACTCGGCCCATGAGCTGACGTGCTTGGGATCCCAGGGAGAGATGGCTGCGAGACGCCGAAAATGTAGTTTGAGGCCTGGGAGTGGTGGGTGGGTGCGATGAAGAGCGGCGAGGACTGAGCCAGGCAAGACGAGCATGGCGCAGCGCGAGATAACAAGGCGCCGGCGAACGCCGCTTCCAAAGACTTGCTATGCTCGTTCCTCACGCACCGTAGACTCTCACTCTTTTAGGATTTGGCCAATCAATACGTATCTGGCCTGCCTGGAGTCAGGTTATTGTTATGACGCCAAGTTTTCACCCGCCAATAGCCGGCGCCTCTGCGCTGCTGCAACTACATCATTCAACATTATCGACGTGTTGAACAGCACTGGGGATGAGCTCCTGAAAGGCTTTTCAGACGTGCTTCCAATCAACCAGACTCGGTCCATGGCCTGGGGCAGTGACAACAAGCAACTCTTTACCTTGTCGTCTGACGGCTACATCCACGTAGTAGCTGTACGCTCTGGAGTAGAACTCTCCAAATGGTCGATTCACGGCACCGACAATCCTACTTGCATCTTACTGTCAACCATTGGCGCACTCATCGTGGCCAGCGCAAATTCGTCGGTCTCCTTCTGGGACACTTGCAACCACCAACAGATTGGTTCCGTTATCCATCATCCTCATCCTATTAATTGCATGGCCCTAACCTACGACCTTGTAGTCGTCGGAGGGCATGTAGTGAGATTGTGGGACCTGTTTGACGGCCTTTTCGATGGTTGGCGGGTACGTGCACCCAGACATCTTAATTGCGTCCTCTCAATTTGCTCCGATGGCCGCAATTGAAACAGCTTCAAATAGTCTTGGAAGGCACTAAAAGAAACCGGAGAGATGCATTCTTCCAGCATTGCATCCGTCGATGTGCAGGCTAGCAGAAGTTATGTGTGTATCTTCTTTGTCGATCCAGACTCGGGTTTTTTCCTGATCACTTGCCAAATCTCAACAGTTGGTTCATGCTCACAGACAGAAGTATCAGTGCGAAACATTCTATGCCGACGGTCTCCTCAAAACCAAAGAGTCCTTAGACGACAACCTGAAAACCGAAACGGGCATTGTTGAGTGGGTCTTGAGTGGGTTCCATCTTCGTGAATCAGGGAACGGCGGTTATATCTCTTAGGTTTTACAAACAGGTGCGTTATCGAGCTCGAACTAGCCGCGGACAATGCATTGGAGGCGAAGAAACATGACGAAGCGCTTGCCGCCTATGCGGCCGCGCTGTCCCTCAGTGCGACGAGTTCGAATGCCCTCCTAACCAAGTGGGCAAGCGTGATAGTGCTTCATGGTTCGACAGAAGAGGTACTGGATGGCACCAACAAGGTATGCCTCATTCGACACTTCGATCTCAGACATCGATCCAAGCGATTTGTGCCGAGCTCGGATTCCAAAAAACCGTCATTTATCGCACTGTACGCGACATCTATGAAGGGGGGAGCCGGGTCACCGAAGCCATCGAATGTTTTCGGCAAATGCGGAGTGAGCTCACATCAGACATGATCGATGCTAACCGGGAGTGGGACCTTGGTGAGTGCTCGCTGTGGATCACGCTGGCGCCTGTCTAAGCACCTTGTACAGGGTTTCGACAGAGATGCGCTCGGAGGCTCGCGGACCTTGCAGACACTGCATTGGGCTCTCAGATCTATGATGAAGCCGACGAACACCTCTCAACTGTACTGTCATTGGATCTACCGGACCGTGTGGACGTATTAATCAAACGAAGCAAAGTACGAACGCCGATGCAGTCATGGGAAGATGCACTCAAGGACTCTGACGAGGCGGTCAAACTCGACCCATCATCTCATCATGGTGACGAATTGAGACATGTCGTGCTGCGAGACGCGGGACGCCATGCGGAAGCTGTTGCGGCATTTGATACGATGCTAGCAAAACTAGAAGAATCCTCGGAAGAACATTCGCGGTGAGTTGACTAGCTGTTATCTCCAAGCACGTTGATTACTGTAATATGGATAGCAGAAATTCAATCTCAATACACCGATGCAAGACCTATCATTCGTGAGATTGTCAACAAGACTGTCTCCCGCTTGCTTCAAGTCCTTATCGACACCTTTACGGGTCAGTTACTCGACAAGGCAGAGCAGGCAGGAGCGTTCGAATCACTCCAGATCTTCCACGAGCTCGTGTCATCCATGACGACTCAAGTAGATGGTGCACGGATTAGAGAGGAGGTGAAAAAGTTCTGCCAATATGTGATGTTCTCGCACAGATTGCAAGCCAGCGAGCCTCACTAGTACTACAAGGAGGTCAGGAACGTCACGGTGTACAAGTTGAAAATATCTTCCGGAAGCATCAAACTGCAGACCTTCTGCTCGCTCGTGCGTCAACTCGGATTCCGGTGGGCATGGTGTGACACCTGCTGTA
>JBBPTV010000238.1:0-31762 GCA_038094275.1 Tubosaeta brunneosetosa | reverse complement strand
AGTTTCAATTCACCACATATATGGCCTCGTTCCTCGGCCAATGTGGTGAATTGAAACTACAACTCCAACATCATACAAAATCATCGCATGATAATGCAAGCAATACATGATTGATCGCCACAAAACTAGCATAATCTATGTTTTTTATTTCATATTATTAAATGCACATATATTATCATTCACCTCGTCCATTAATAAGATCTGCCAGTTTGCGCGGCTTTCCTGATTTACATTGCTATACAAATAAAATACCTTAAACATTGCTCACAATCAGCGCATTTTCCAATGTATCGGAATTGCGCATATTGATTTTAAATGGAATAGTACACAATCTCACTACCCTCACTGTATTTTCATCTGAGATATTCTTCCACTCAACATATAAATATCACGCATTTTTGAACATATGGATTTTGCGCACATTCCAATGACAATAAACGTGTTGCATCAAAATTGTTGTCTTCAATATTGGCGCAATTTTCCAATGATGGGAGTTGCGTGGCTAGCTGTATGATATATCTGTCATCAGGTAGCACACAATTGTGCTATCATGTGTGTATTTCTACATATTTGAAAGCTCCGCAGTTCAAAAAATGGTTATAATTGTTGTCTTTAATCGGCGCAATTTTGTAGTGATGAGAATTGCGCAGTTATCTGTATGATATATCTGTCATCCTGTGTTACAAGAATGTGCTATCATGTGCGCATTTCCACATATTTGAAAGTTGCGCGTTTCATTAGGGTAGCAAAGCATGTGCCATCATGTGCGCATTTTTACATATCTGAAAGTTGCGCAGTTTCTGAGCCTGAAATTGCAACATAACCATACATTACCAAAACCCAATTACAAAAAACTGTTAAAATAGTGGTCATTTGATCCAAAACGGATCGTTTTTATTGCTGTTGTGATCAAACGATAGTCATTTTCTATAAAAATAACAAGCACAACCCTTGTTTAACCTCAAGGGAATTAGATTAGCACCCCCTAAATACAGTCCGACGGTGAACGCAGTCGAAGAAGCCCGGGTCGGCGAGGGTGAGGTACGCTTTAAAGATGCCGACGAGACCGAGGAGTAAGAACGCGGCGTAGAGCGCGTCGTGTCTGACGAGGTGTCAGCGCGCGGTATGGCACAGAAAAACGCACATCGCTCACTGGAATTTGATGCAGATCGGGAGGACGTACATGGAGAGATGTACCTGGAAGAGGGGGGTCACCCAGCGTCGATGTCAGGAAAACGAAGACGGACGGAGAACACCATGAGAAAGAAGGGCCGAAAGGAACCGAACATCTCCGTGAAGAAGTACCGCCACAGTCCGGGGTTGGGGGTCAGATCTGGAAGGGTGACCCTGTTCACACTTGGGATCAAGGCGTCAAGCGCATTACGCACCTGGCGCCCCAAGACTCGTACCCATCCCCACTGTCCGCAGGTCATGACCCAGGCGGCGCCAAGGAGGACGAGCCAGTACGAGGCGAACTGGCCTGCGTACTTGCAAGCCGTTCGGACATCGCCACTGAACGCTTGCGGTGAAGCAAGCTGGGATGCCGGTGAAGTCACAAGGAGCATGAGGACCGGGAGAACCAGCAACAGCGTCGAGACCGAGAGGTGCGTTGAGAACGCGAGGGCCAACAGCGCTGCCGATACCTTCCCTGCGTCAAGGGGATGAACGCGCGTCGTCGGGAGATGGCGTGGAACTCACCCTCAGAGGCGAACATGAGGGTCAGAAGGACGGCCGTGTTCTCGAATGTGGAGGTAGAGAGCGCTAGAGAGGGAAGACAGAGGTAAGGGTTCAAGAGGAAGACCGCGGCGACCAAGCCGTCGCGACCACTTGGGCCCTTGGTGATGCGCTGTCGTGCGCGCCATATACGCACGAGTGCCCAAGCCCCCACTATGTCGCTCAACGTCCATACAAGCGGGAGGGGTGGCAAGACGGTAGAAAAAATGGAAAGGAACAAGGGTGACTAGGGGCGTGTTGGCGTTGAAATCCAGGAAACGGAGTGTCCTCACATGACGAAAAACGCCTCCAGCGTATGGATCGATGTCGTGGTTGTAGAGCCAGAGACCTTCTTTTACTTAGGAGAGATGATTCAGAACACAGCGAGACCTACGGAGTGTACTGACAGCGAGCGTAGGAGGTCAACGGAGAAGACAATTGGTGGTCATGCTGGAGTCCGGCAATCGAACGCAACGGAATGCACGCCAATAAGAGTCTGAACACCACAAGGACTTGGCCCGACCTTTCCATCACATCACATGTCGAGCTAGTGGCTAATGGGGTTCGCTGCCACCAACGCAGTACGTCTCGTCTCAAGAGCCCGCCCAGTACGGAACCCTCCAGTTTGAAGATATTGGGTGCGAGACCCCGCGAGCCGTGCGGGTTTGGTCCTAGAAAGAAACACCAGGCTCAACGTTTCTGCGCGCTGCTTCGATGGGACCGATACAGTGGTCTCGTCCCAAGAGCTCGCCCAGTACGGAACCCTCCAGTTTGAAGATATCGGGTGCGAGGTCGCGAGCCATCCGGGTTCAGCCCTAGAAAGAGACGCAGGGTCCTGCGGGCTCAACGTTTCTGCGCACTGCTTTGGGAGAACGTAGTGCCGAACACGCTGTATAGGGGGCCTACTCGCTCGCCCATCTTCGCCCGTAACTCCATCCTCTCGCGGGACAATTGTTTTGGTGCCCCTCCATGGCGTAGTCTGTTGAGCCTCGATGGTTCTGCCCACTAGCTAGGACGAATCGAGGTAAATGGACGGTGTGCGAGCGTCGGGCAGAAACGATGTGATGCTAGCCATGGCGACAAGGATGTCCGCGCCTCTTGGTTGAAACCACCTCGGCGTTGATATATCGAATCGACGCAGACTGTTTACTAAAGTCGGTCTTCCAAGTCAGTCAAATCAAATGCAGACAGTGGCACTGAAACACAGGCGAGCACTAGATCCCCGCAGCCATGAAAGTCTTAATAGCTATCACGTCCCAATTCGCTGAATCACGCATGTAAGGGTGAGCTCAATTTCTGACCCAAAAAGGAAAGCGCGCTTTCCTTTTTGGGCCCGCCTTACTCACGTAGGCTTGTAGGTATAGCAGTATCATGCCTGAGCCATCCTCGTCAATGCGGCGGGTTCGGGTTGTGCGCAGGCCGTTGGAGGTGCTTGGTGAGTAGGTCCGTGTGCCGTCCCCCGTTTGTCGTGTCGACACTGACTCACATGGTCTTCAGCCTGCATTCCTGCATCTGCCAGGTCATACAGACAATGCGGATCCCACAGACAACGCGACCGACATGGACTACGTGTGGTCACGACCGACCCTGCTCGACGCCATCAAAGCAGTCGTGATCGGCCAGGCAAGCACCGCCTCCCTCTCCCAACGCCTTCCCGCTCACCCATTCCAGGACCCCTACCTCCATCAACACCCCCAGATCGCTCAAAAGCATCTACAAACAGCTCACCAATGACGTGCCAGACTTTGCGCTCCCCAAGACAGGGTACGTCCCGTCGCGGCTTTGTTTCAGGCGTGTCTCAGCGCCTCCCAGCAACCTTTCGCCCGTCGTGGCAGTGGGTGTGCTGTGGCTCAACACCGCGCTCACCGTGCGCACCCAACAAGGCCAACTCGCACGCCAAAAAGGGGCGGGAGCCGTTCATGGACGCAGTCCTCAACGCGGTCCTTGCGCATGCAGACGGTATCGGTCGTGGGCTCGTCTTTTTTTGCATGGGGATAGCCGGCACAAAAGACGTGAGCGGCTGTGCAACGACGAGGTGCGTTTGTCTGTGTGTTGTTGTGCAACGCTGACGTGCTTGTGAGCTAGAAGCAACATTTGGTGCTGAGGTGGGACGGTGTATTGAGTTGAGTGGGGCTGACGCGACTTATCCCAGATTTCCGCGGGTTCTTCACTGAACGTGAAAGCGAGGGCATCAAGCCCATCTTTGGTGTCACAGTGTCTGTCCCTTCCTACATGCAGAGCACGCGCGCGCTCATGCCCTTTTGCGTTACACAGGGCAATTCTTGTCAAGACATCTACCATTGGGTGTGGCTGCTGCATCCGCCTGTGGCAGCCAACGCGCCACGGACGCTTGCATAGGCCAAGATGGGGCAGGCGTGGCGAGCGCGCTTGGAGGGGGCCCCCAAAGTTGATGCACTACGCCCTGGCCCGGAGGACGGCAAAGAACGTGTGGGCGAGCGCCGGGACACGCTCCAGGGCGGGGGCGTTTCCTGATGAGACGCGGGATGGGGTGAACGCACGGATGAAGGTGCCAAGGCAAGAAAGGCGTACCCAGGAATAGTTGAACAGGTGAAAGAGCGAATGGATGGTGTCAATCTGAAGGCGCTGGTCGCCCAAATTCCGAAAGAGGGCGGAAAGCTGGAGAATGGTGTCAAAGCTGGTAAGAATGGAATCACAACTGGAGAGGACGAGGAAAGAGGTCAGGCTACGGGGAATGAGAAGGACGGCGCCGGCTAGGAACAGACCGGGAACGCCATGACCTTGGACGCTTCTCCAGGGCACTGGCAAGGGAACGTACGCCGTGCTTTTGACTCATGGAGTGTGCTGGTATAATTCTGTGGCCTCCATGACTAGAAGGTGAGCCCCGCTAATTCGATATCGCATACTAGGTAGCTGACAAATCTTTACCTTGTTTACAAGGTCACTTACCCGGGAGAATTGTGGCTGTGATGTCGTTTTTTGAGATTCCCACACTGCTGAGTGGCCATGCACGTTGGGAGAGAGGGACAATTGTGGCTGTGATGAAAACACGAGTGATCGGAGAAAGAAACGTCCTCGCGGAGGGGATGACCTGGAGGACGATTTCGTGGAGGACGAACCGTTCGGTGGACTGGGCGCTGGTCTTGGCGTGGAAATGGAGGTGGGTAGTGGTGTGTCTGGGAGTGATGGAGGCGAGGACACCGGTGAGGAGCATAGCGACGAGGACAGCGAAGAAGAAACGGACTTCGACGGTTTCGGAGAGGATGATCAGTCAAGTGGCGAAGCATCCGACATGGCAGGTACTACGAATGCAAGCACAAAGGAAAGGGTTCGGCGATCGTCCGGAACTGCGAAGGCTGTCAAGGAGTTGCCATATACGTTTCCTGCGCCCGAGAGTCACGACGAATTCCTCGAAATCATTCAAGATCTCCCCGATTCCGACGTAGCGATTGTGGTGCAGAGAATTCGAACACTCCACCATCATAGCCTCGGTCCCGAGAACAAACTCAAGCTGCAGGTAGGTCAGAATTGCGGTCCGACCTCCGCTTCTTAACACTCTTTATAGAACCTGGCAAGGGTCATCGTCGATCACATACTCTTTGTGACATCACCCCCAGTACCGAGAATAAATCTTGTTTCCGCGCTCGTTCCACGCTTGTTCGCCCTCTGCCGGTTATATCCTATCGAATCGGCTGAATATTTCGTGGAAAAGCTCTCTCTGATGCACAAAAACCTCAGGCGTGGTCTGGCAACCGGTGCATTAGAACCTGATGCAAAAACACGGCCAGGACTACCTGAACTAATTTTTCTTCGGGCTATAGGAATCATTTGGCCGACGAGTGACATGCGCCATCCAGTCATTTCGCCCACACGGTTACTCATGGGTGCTTACCTCGGCCTCTGCCGCGTCAGGTCACTCGTGGACATTGCAAGCGGGCTGTTCTTGTCCTCTTTGTTTCTCCAATATGAAGCTCTGTCGAAGCGCTTCGTTCCGAAAGCTATAAACTTTGTGGTTAATGCCACGTTACACCTTGTACCCCATGCATTCGCTGATGCACAGTCCCTCCCTGGTGTGTTTAGTTGTCTAGATTTACGGTCCGCACTATGTGAGCGGCTGGTCATTGACTCAACACAAGCAAAGGACCTCGTTTGTCGGAAACCCGATCTATTATTGATGGTCACATCAGCAAATCTAGCCGAGCAAACCAAGATAGATGCCTTGGGGGTGACTCTGGGTCTCATGGACCGGTTCGCCGATATGTATAAATCACTTGACGGATTTATCGAACTTTACGAACCGATCGATCTCGTACTTTCGGGGTTGGAGTGCGCTCAGCTATCCGAAGACGTCCAGGTATGTCCTCGCATGAACATTGATCGCAGTATCTAATACATTCGCAGTCACGTGTGGCCTCCTTGCAAGGGAAAATAGCATGATTACTTCACTTTGCGTGGCGGTCGCGGAAGCCACTCCTTTTGCAGGCCCACAAACCGATCCAATCCCGACCTATATCCCCCTGGATCGCGAGCGTAACGAAGCGGCCAAGCTGCGGTATCAACTGAAGCAGGAACGCAAGGGGGCGATTCGCGAGTTGCGCAAGGACGCCAGGTTCCTTGCGGCTGTGGAGCAAAATAAGCAAATGGAGAAAGACAGGGTGTACAAGGAACGCATGAACAAAGTATTTAACTCGTTAGAGGGCGAAAGGGCGGAGCAGAAGGCGATGGACAGGGAAAAGGCTAGAGACAAACGACGGGCCGGTCGCAAGTAACTTTCCTTATTTGGTAGTACCACTGGTAACGCGTCGACGCGTCTTTCAATCAAGTCTCCACATTCACCTGTTCTTTCATGTCTGATGAACGATCCATCATCCAGTCTCGCTCCCCCAACCTTCCAGACACCGAAAGGTGAGGGTGTTATCGACATGAAGAAACTTCTCGAGTTCTTGACCCTGATACAGCAAGAACAGGATGGCGACGAGCGAGTCCAAGCCAGACTGCGGTTCGCGATGATATCGGCACTCTCTGACCAAGCCTATGGCCAATTTCCGTATTTCACGTCTATAAAGCAAGGCACGAACAACGAGCGCATGATGCTCACCCACGTCTCGCTCAATGTCTTGGACCAGGCCTCGCACCATTCGCGCCCTGTCTGGTTCGACGGACCCAACCTCGCCAGGCAGCTCTTCGTGAGCTTGTTTGCCCTGTGCCTGTCTGCAGAGTCGCGGCTCGACGCGAACAATGACAGTCTTGCGGACTATTTGAACCCGACGACGCTCTTTTCCAAAGCAACCAATATTCTGGTGCACATCGTCTGCCAGCTACTCGTTTCTCTGCTCCGCATGGAGACCTCTCAGAGGCTATTGGCGCATTCTCTTCTGTCGGACCTACTTGAGTGTACGGTGGGTGAGTGGCACACGCTCTCTGGCTCTCGTTCGCGTTTGTGATCGTCTTGTAGATCTCTTGACAACCTCTCAGGACGATTTTCCCTTGGACATCCATTTATACTCTGCGCCACATTTGAGGCGAGCGCCAACCCATACAGCAGACATACCCGTAGGATGTTTCCACACTAATGACACGTCGAATGTGCCCTAATTTCAGTGTAGGTTCCTCGGAACAATATGGAGGTCATCAGACTGCCGAGCAAATCGCTCGTCGTCGTTTTCTGCAGCGTCGTCGCGGACATTGTTTCACAAGTATTGCAGGCCTCAGAGGCAACCCGATGTTTCACACCTGATCTCTTGCGTCGCACAGCGCGCATCGTCCCGTTGACCTTTGATTTTTGTTTTAGTTGCCTGACGACGGATGTGGTGCGCTTGCGATGCTTTCTGCGAACCCTCCAGGCCGCCCAAGTCCTGCTTGGGGCAAGTCCGAGTTTCCGGTATGCTCTTGGGATCTTGTTCTCCCGTCTGTTGATCCATAAGTTGGAAGAGGGCCCCAAGAATCCATCTTACCCTTCTGTGGGGGAGACTGCACCCCTTTTGCCAAACGAAGGAAACAGTCTTTGGAGGTTGACTCCGTTTCACGCCACGGCTATCCTTGGTGTTTTAACAAGGGAGGAATGGGGGACGCCGGGAGTGAACTCAGGGTTCGTATCACTTGTGTGCTTGGTATGCAAATCGGGCCAACTGATCGTCCAAGGTGTTGACATTTGCATTTTTGCGCAAGCATTTGGATCAGTTGCATGGGACGACGTTGCAGGCTGTCAAGAGCTTTTTCCAGGCGATTGGGAAGGACTCGTGAGCGATGTAGAGGTGTTGTTGGCTTGTAGCCAAAGCGGAGGAATGCTGGTTTTGGGATCGCGTGGCTGGCGTGTTCAAGCTATGGAGGTGATCCGAGCGGTGGTTGAGCCACAAGAGCTGGAATGGATCGACAACGTCTCGTTGTCTGATGCTGCATTCTCGGGGCGTAGCTTGCGCATGCTAAAAACCAGGTTACAAAGGTAGGGAGTCTTTTGGCGGTTCGCATGGTCGTTGACAAGCTAGTCCAGGTCTGCTACGGTGAGGTGCGACCGCCGACTACATGGGATCGATTGTCACGCAATTGCTTCCCCGTCCTGAGGACGGTGCTGAGGACGCTCCATCAGTTCAATGTTTTCTTTGCTCGCTGAACTTCTCGTTGGTCCAGCTGAAGAAGTGACGCCCATTGTTCATGGTAGCACGTATCGCGCCGTTCTGGCCATTGTAAAACACCATACCATTTATGTGCTTGCCAACAATGGTGCCTTCGTCGTGGACCTGGTCCAACGCGGCGTATCCGACAAGGTTAGATCCTCGAGATTGTTGGCTGGGTATGTATTTAGTCCATACTACAGTACGTCCACTGATTGATTTCCAGTCAAGCCCTCGCACGGTTTGTCAAAGCATGCGCCAACGACCAAGGAGGTTGGGTACAGATCGAAGGCTTATTTTTCAATCTCGTCTGTTTCTTTCACACTGGGACCAAAAGTGCGATCAAAGAGACGACGCTGATCACTCTTGGGTTGATCGGAAAGTATGTCCTATTTATTGACACCGCGAACGCCGCTAACGGTTTCCAGCGATGCGCATCCGCAGGTTCTCGAAGAAGTCGTCTTCCACCTTGTCTTGCAACTTGGTGAGCGCAACCCGATCTTGAAGAGTATTGCGTTGGAACAGGTGAGCATATATTTTGTTCGAGATATTGAGATGCTCATATGGATGTCATCAGCTGAATAAGTTGCCGGAAGGGCACAAAAAGAAGCCACAAGGATTCCTATTGCCATTTCTACCCTGGATTGCGCCCGTCGTCATCGCTCGCAAGTTTTCTTGTCTATTACATGCCCGCATGCGCTTCCTCACCTCTTTGCAGGACGCGAGGTCCGAGTACTCGATGAAATCGCAAGCGAATTGGGCAAAAAGTTGTCGATTCTATTCTTTGGTGATGCTTCTCTGATTCTCTCGCACGTACTTCGGCTTCAAGGGCCAGGGCAGACACATCAGGCCCTCGAGTTCATTGTGAAAACCGTGAGAGCCGACGCCGACGAGGTTAACCGACGCTCGATAGGCTTAATCATCCATAGCAACCTCCTTCCGCTCCTGGCAGATTTGATGATCGTGCTCGGGAATGAAAACCCAGACGACACAGCATCGGTAAGCATATTTGGCACGGTAGAACGACTGTTTTTAATCAGTCTCTAGGCCGTCAGCGCGCTGAGAAGAGTTTGCCACATCATGGCTTCCACTCCGGGGAGTTCAGATTCGGGCAACCTGGAGATGGTACACTTGCTCAAGACCAACTTGCTGGGTAACGTATCATACATGAGCGAAATGTTGCAAGATATTCGGGGCAAGAAGACGACGTCAGCCAAACGACAGATCATCCGAGCCTTCGGAGCGTTGGTCAGCCATGTCAGCGACTCGCTTCAGGTAACTCGATGCTACTGGTCGATTTTGGTCGTTCTGATTATTAGTAGATAATGGCTACTCTCCAGACCATGTCTTTGATCCCCGGGCTGACCGGTGTGACACTGGCAAGTGGCTCGTATTCCTTATGAATATCGCCCCTTCAGACATCGGCTAATACATTGTTGCAACAAATGCAACTATCGCATCGTTGTGGCTATCGTTATCACCGACTGCTCGGGAAACAAATATGGACAGCGTACCTCATTTTGCGTGCGGCAGGATTAAGGGAGACCGCCAAAAGAATTTTCAGCGTCATGCGTCCAGCTCTAAGGAACAAAGACGTCGCGGTGTCGCATCATTTGTTGCCTCACCTTGTTCTCGACATCCTTTTGTCTGGCGAGGATAGGGATATTCAAGACATACGGGAGGAATTGTTGACTGTACTCGAGGACCAGGTTAACGAACAGTCCTTCCACTGCAGACTAAAGGTTCCTTAGCGCTCAGGTCTGATGCTCGTTCTCTCCAGCTGCTTCAATATTGATGTGTCAACTAGGTTGTCTTTTCGCTTCTCGATCATATTAGTAAGTGCGTGCGCATCCTGCGCCAGGATATCAGCAAGAAAGTGGAGATCAACAACAACAAACGTTCGCGAGCAAATTTAGCAGAATCGGACAGCGAGGACCAGCTTGTTTGGATCGACTCGCTGCTTTGTAGTATCAACCACAATCTGATGGCGAAAGCTGCGCTCCAGTGCAGGGCCTATGCGAGGTCCATGATGAATTTTGAGCGCCAGATCTTTTCGCTTCGCGAACGGGGGACGTCACTATCCTCAAAGGAACTCACCCCACATTATGAGCGGCTACATGAGATATATGCATACCTAAGATCCGGCAACACGAAAGCACGGGACAGTGGACAGCTGCTCAGAGTTGTTGGGAAGTAGGTCTACAGCGATCCTCGGACAATCTCGAATTTCACTTGGGTCTCATGCGTTGTCTGTGGAATCTCGGTCACTAGGGTTCGTATTTTCTGATTCCTTTTTCTCGCTAATGCGAACACGATCTCTTTCAGATACGCTGAGAACACACGTTCGAGGTGTGCTTGTTCGAAATCCCGACTGGGAGTCAGAACTGGCAGGCTTCGAGGCGGAGAGTGCCTGGATGATGGGTGCTTGGGACAATCTCCAAAAGATCACTACCAACAACGGGCTAACTTCTCCATATATCATGAAAGCGCGTGTCCTCCTGCTGCCGTCAACCAGATGCAACGGTACGCACGCGGATTGAAACATGCGCAACCGTGGGTGCACTATGTGCTCGCGTTGTCTGTCACGAGGGAGGGGGTCGTTTTCATGCGGGGAGAGGGTAGCGGGACGGAGCGTGTGGAACTGATGCTTTCGGACGGGCGTGGTTGCATCGAATTCATACGGATCTTGCTTGGCCTTGCGTTAGCGGATCACGAAGACCTCGGTCAGAATCCAGACGTGGAGCTCGAAGTGAAGGAGCAGCAATGTGTTCTCAGAAATGTCAGCTATCGTTCGGTCCACTCCCGCCAGCAAAATCGACCATTCTCGGCTCCGGAGAAACTTCGTACAATGGCATTGGCCGAAGCCGTCGCCGTGACTTCTATGCATCCTCGCAAACAGCCTGCACGGTCCTGCACGTTGTCGAAGCGGCTCCGCTCCGAAGTTGACGATGGCGAAGAAGAAACGAACACCAAGAAACGCAATACTGATGAAGGTGTGCTGGATGCACCCCGTTATGTTTTCTATCCGATACGCGCGTACGGCCATCCGTGCATCGGGATTTTATTTACAGCTAGTTCCATTCGCGGACGGGGAACGACTGTATTTTGTATCCTGGGTTTCGATGGAAAAACGTTGGTGGTGTTAAAGATGGCATGGCGAGATCTCGAGCGTGTAGCAGAACAAGACACGGTCATGGCGAAATTGACGAGCAGTGATCCTCATCCTAATGTGGTCGTCCCAGTCAGGTAAGTTGTCCCGCTTGATCTTCCAGGAACGAACTAAGCCTTGATAAGGACCTTCCAAGCGAAGAGACATGGAATGGTGTGCACGACACTGGGTGCCATTCGGGGATTCTTTGACGAACGGGAGATCAAGAATTTGTCCCTTGAAAACCGTGTGCTGACACTCTGAATCCGTGTTGAAGCGTCCGGTAAAATATTTCTGGGGTTTGCGTGACTTCGTACGAGGGCTGCGTGGCGCGCTATTAGGTATGGTTCCTTATCTCCATGACCCGACCGCTGCTGAAAGAATTACATGAAAGGTCATGAATATCTGACGAGCATCGGCGTATTGCACAGAAATATCAGCGAGAACAACATTGTCCTTGGGCGCCGACCCGATGAAGAGCGCGGGTATCTGATCGACCTTGACATGGCCATTTTGCAGGATGCCGAACAACCTACGCCATCGGAGCAGGACGACCCTAGACAGCCTCGAAAGCGCCAGCTTGTCGCGAGAAACGATAGCCTTGAACCCAATAACACGAGGCCTTTGAAGGCGTTAAGAACTGTGCGCTCTTTATTCTCCGTCTGCTTATGAATTTAACCAAAATAACAGGGAACCTTTCCATATGTCTTACAATGTACTTTTGGGCCACAAGCACACGCATTTTGATGACGTGGAATCCTTCCTCTATGTTCTGTTGTTATTCCTTTTCTCTTACGCAGGGCCACTTTCCGGCGTGGAGTTGCGTAAAGTTGATGAAAATGGCTTTGTTGAGCCCATCGGGTCAGGGCGACTGCCTCATTTGAGAAATTGGCCTAGACAATATGCTGAATGGGCTGACGGAAGCATTCGGAGCATAGCTAACGAGAGGTACGTTGCTATCACGGCAGAAGATGGTGCACAACAGATCATCGACAGTGACGAATTTACGTCTTGTCTGGGGGAGCAGTGGCCAGAGGACTTGCACGACCCGATCCGCAACCTAATCTTTTCATCCTTCACGATATTTTGGGAAAGTACCCGACGTCGTACGAAGAAATCACGTACGGAAGTCTCGCACGACAGGTTCATTGACACGTTGGACCAATGGTTGAACGAATACTCGGATCTGGAAGACAAGTTTTCGAATTGTCCATTCAAGCAAGGTTCGTTTAAAGTCGGTTTCGTAGGCTCGCCTTGCTCACAATTTCCATTAGGAAGACCGTGACCGTCATAAAACGCGGAGCGACTCTTTCGGGAGATCTGTCGCAGATCGATATTTCCATATTACTAGCTTGTGCGTGTCAGAGTAATGAACGCAATGTACACACGTATGTCACCGAAGAAGATACAGTAGGGCATTTATTAAGCTACGCATTCTTGGGTAATTTGATCTGGAATGTGCCTGTGGTGAATGAAATGAGAAACAGGGGACAGACGATAGGATCGTGTGCATACAATGTGGTAGCGAGGTTATCTCTGTGGTCACAGTCGTGTAGCCCAATACGAGCAAGCGCACCGCGGATGAGACCTGCGAGAAGGGAAACAAACTGTGGGGTACGTGGCGACGATGAGAGAAAGACACTGTTAGATGGGACACATACTATCTTGGCACGTTTGAGAGCCTCGGAGCGGCCTTGCCACGAAGATATGCGTGCAATGGGTTTGAAGGTGTTGTCTTGCAGCACGAACACGCCCTATTCAGCGCTCCTCAGTAAAAAAGAAAGGAAGTAACGACAGGACGGACGCGATGGTTGGTGCGAAGGTTGTCTACCTGCTTATCCCAACAAGATACCCAGAACTCCTTGCAGATAAACTTGATCGCGTCGAGAGCGTCCCCAAATAAGAGTCTGTTGCAGCATAATCTAGTAGATGGGGTGAGGTCGGATCAAGGACGATGCATCAAAGGGCGCACCTCTCCCGCCAACATGCAACCCGATGGCCTCCAAGCGTGTTCGCACGCCGTCGTCCTCGTCCTCGTCTGTGGATTGTGCTTGTGTGCGCGATGATGTACTCCCAACGCTGTCGTGGTGAGATTGCGTGGGCTTGGTGGCCGGCGGAGGCGGTGGTGGTGGTGGTGGTGGGAGGATGCCTGCGTCCGCCATCTCCTGCTCGATCTTTTTGGCACGTGCGGCTGCTATGGTGGAGGAGGCGCGGAGGGAGTTGACGGCCTCTATGAGCAGGTAGTCCATGGCGGCACCATCGACGAAACGTGTGGGCGGGTCGGCGGGGAGAGCCAGCGGGGACGGCGAGTGCGAAGAAGATGCCATGGACTAGTAGGACATCGATGACATAAGCTCATTCAATCAACCACTTCTTGCTATGCTCCAGACTGGCCTCATACAGAACGCGCACGATGATCTAGTGACAGATCTGAGTTATGATTACTATGGGCTTCATCTAGCCACCTGCAGTCTCGACCAACGGTAATATTTCGCCCCGACCCATCGCAGCCGCTAAGTTCAATCGACCTCAGAATCAAAATTTGGCAGCTGGACGAAACCGAGGGGACGTGGAATGTCGAGGACGAATGGAAGGTGCTTTACTTCTTCTTCTCGGTACAATGCGTAAACGTGTTTTTTATGTAGGCGCACGATGCTGCCATCTCCAAACTGAGCTGGGCCCACCCAGAGTTTGGCACGGCCCTTGCATCCGGATCGTTCGATCGCACCGTCAAAATCTGAGAACAGACTTCTTTTTCGGCCGGCGGAGACGTCCAGTCCAACGGATCCGGCCAATCTTCGTCGAGATGGGTAGAAAGAGCCGTCTTGCTTGACGCGCGTGGTACAGTGAGAGCAGTAGAATTCGCGCCGCACCATTTTGGATTGAAGCTGGCATGTACTCTTCTTTTCATCCTTTCCTTGACCTTGACCAGGCAACGGTCGCGTCCGATAGCCACCTCCGTGTGTACGAATGCTTGGAACAACCATCGTTGGCTACCTGGCAACCCTGCGAGGAAGTGGACGTGACGACACTCCCGTCACTCTCTTCTCCTTCCTCCCATTCTGTTGCATTCGCCACGCCCACGCAAACAAATGCAACGCTCGATGGTGCCACTGCATCTCTTGTCGCCCAAGCACTTCAACAATGGCAGATCCCGTTGCAGCAGAGACCTGGGTTGGGAAATCGGGAAGCTGATGGCAGCTGGTGCGTCTCGTGGTGTAAAGAGAGGTATTGGGGCGAAATTCTTGCGGCTGGGTGTGGGATCATCGGAACCATCAGGGTCAGTGGCGACCGTATCATCGTTTAGGCATGTTGTTGACCCTCCCCAGATAATACAAGTATCGCCTTCCCGTCGTCCGACCACATTGCTGGCACTCGATCCGGCGCCAAGCATTCCCAAGCCAACTGAAACTACCTCGGGGACTGCACCCTCTGGTGACGGGAAAGCACCAACACCGTACGTGATTACTTCTGTTGCGTGGGCCCCTTCTTGCGGGCGGCCATATCACCTCCTGGCGACTGGAGGAAGGGATGGCCATGTGAGGATATGGAGGGTGAAACCAGCCGAGGAAAATGACGATACTGAGGGAGAAGGAGAACCGAGATGGACGGGCACCATCGTTGCGGACTTCGACCAACACAAGTCCGTCTGTCGCCTTCGTTCTCGCTCTCCCTTGCTGATCCCCGTTGCAGATCCGCTGTTGGCCGGGTAGAATGGAATATAACAGGGTATGATCAGCACAGTACAGGTCCTCGTTGAATGACTGACGCGTGCTTTAGTACTGTCCTCTCGTCGGCTGGAAACGACGGACGCGTTCGGCTCTGGAAACCCACGATTGGGAGTGTTTGGAGACCGGCGGGGAGCATTGGAGTGGAACAATCTGAAGATTCACTCGACGCAGACGCGGTTATGGGTGAGAACGCTACTGGAGAATAGTGGTTTGGTTTCATGCGTAGTTGACTGCAGTGCCAGTTGCCAATCTTGAATTATTTCCCTCGGGCAGTCAGATGCATACGCGCCTAAATCCATAATAAGCACCAGTCTGTCACTCAGCATGCTTGCGGCCATTTTGCGACCCAGGCTACGATTCACTGCAAAAGTAGTGACGCCGCCACTGCTGAAAAGTGATACGCACTTTTATGCAGTGACAAGACCTGTCACTGATTGCCACTTTTTGCTACTACAAATAAGTGACACAATCACTGCCTTTCCAGTGACTGGATATATTGATTCACACAGACCATTGTTATATCCGCCTTCTTGTTGTCATCCTCGCTGTGGTGGGCGCCGTTGCGCCTCACCTCCTCGTCTTCTTTGCGATGGTGGGGGTCCTGCCCCCCCTTTCGTCATCGCAGCGGTGTGTGTGCCGCCGCACCTCGTCGTCTTCACAGTGGTGGGTGCGCCACTGCGACTTGTTGCAGCAGTGGGTACGTTGAGCACCCTACTCCTCGCACTCACACTCGCGGCGGCGGGCTTGCCGTTGCGCTCCCTCGCCTCGCCATCAGCGTTGTGATGGTGGATGCGCGGTTGCACGTCGGTTGTTTTGAGGTAGCTGATTTCTTCTAGCTGAACCCGAGCAAGTTCCGCATCCATAGTGGAGTGCGATAGCACATAGCGAGATGGGACATCATAAGCAGGGCGGATCTCATTCACGAAGTTGCGGAAGAACTTGTTCTCTGTCGCTGACAGTGGGACATTGGCATGAACAATGAACCTAGAAAACTATGGTCAGTGTTTCAAACTTTTCCTGAAAAATGGAATAGCTTCACATTAGCACGTTCCTGTTGTGCGGCTGTGAGCACGGGATCAGCGTATGCAAGGATTGTCCAGTTTGAACGCTTGGGAATTTTGGTTGGGCGTGCTACAGACTCTGATTGACCTTGTTCGCCCATAGCCATCACACTGCTCTCCACCGCTGCGTTGGAATGTTTAGCATTCGGGTCATGACCTTGAGCCTCTAAATCAAATGTCTTTGAGGCAAGGTAGGTACGAGCAGCAGTACATGCCGATTGCGGCGCATTTGAGGATTTTGTTGGATCAGTGAGGTGCTTGAGTAGTTTGTTGCCACGATTTTCTATGCAGGTACCGGGTCCATTGGAGTCGCAATAATTGCACGAATAGAACCAACAATTGGATTTGTTGTCAAGTTTCTCGAGCTGAGTAAAGTGATCTGTGAGGATTTTTGGGGGTCTACCCGCTGAATTTCTAGAGCGAGAACTCATTGACAGTGTAGTACTGACGGTGATCAAATTGCGTGGCTATAGCTACATTTTGTCCCTACACTTGTCAATATTTCTGCCATGATCTGCCAGGCGGAGTGGTACCTGCCAAGATTGAAGGCGGAGTCCTTGCCCGAGCATTCACGACGGATTTTGTGGCTTGACCGCTTGACCGGTATCACGTAATCAAATCAGGCCGTCACCAAGCTAGTCGGTCAGTCAGTCAGTCGCCTTACAGTCAGTCACCGTATTAGTCAGTTGAGAAAGGATAACTTACAATGGCTGCCTTGGCTCCACCTCAGCTTGCAAATGGAACGCTCTCTGACAGACACAGGGACGTTCATCTTCAACAAAAAAACCTCCTTCACCTCGTGAGGGTCGGGGATTTGCGATCGAGCCATAAGTCATGTGACTGACAAGCTATTCCTCTGTAGTCGGCTGCTTCGAGACCTCCGCTTCACGCTCTACGCGGTAACTTCAAGACCTCTGCAGTATTACCGAAGGCGTCTGGAACTCACTTCAGCGTCTCACGTTGTAGTCGGTTTCCCCAAGGCTTGTGCAAACCCGTTTCATGCGAGACCTAGCTCCGCTACCCCAAAACGGCATTGAACCCGCTTCAACGTCCCTATCGATTAACACGCGCAACAGGACCAATGGCAGATCGGTCTCACCGGCGTCCAGGTCTCCGCAACCGGTGCGGCTGCTCTTTCAGACGCGTCCAGCATCCAGCGGTCTATGCAAGCTCACCTCGAGATAACGCGACTTGATGGTACCGTTTGATGCCCCACCGTGATACAGATCTTACATGCACCCCTCATACCAGGAACGCTTGGCCGCAGTACCTATCAGTTGCGTCTAATCGTCGACTCGCATTCAAACTTTGCCACGCAGCTGAGTTCCTTGTATGCATTTCCGCGTCTACGCTCAGCACCGCCCTCAAACCGCCCTCTCCTCCACCCAGCTTACTTCCCCAGCTGCTATCGCCGTTGCCGGGTCCTTCCTCGGTTCCCCCTCGCTGATGACGCTCAGCATAGCCCTCAAATACAAACTATGTCGTGCGTCGTGTTGACCTCCAAAGTAGATAATGACGTGCTCATAGGTATCTACCATGGGGTCCTGAACAAGGAGGCGGCGCAGCGAGCGGCTGTGGAATGGAGCATAGAGAAAGAGGCCATTGGGCATGCAGGCAGTTCACCAACAGACAGGTGTGTTCGTTTGTCGGCTGGTTGCTGGCGTAGTCGGCGCTGACGCGGATGATAGACTGAAGAGCTGGGTGAGGTATGGACTCCAACATGGGACGTCGCAAGTTACAGTCTTGAAACCGAACGGAACAAGGATGACGCGTCCGTCGGCGCGAAGAGTGCGGGTGATTTCAACCATTCGATGTCGTTGATGGACTGACAACGGGTATCATTGCCAGAGCGGAGTTGTGGAGCTATTCTGAGGATGAGGGTGAAATATTCCACAAGGGAATGATGCTGTTTAGTGTGGGTGGGTGAAGATCTTCGGTGCTGCCCCTCTCTTCGTCCTTGTTATCATGAAAGGCAGATGCACCTTTGTGCCTGCTCGCTCTTGTCGTCATCAATGTTTGTGATGATGGTGTGTTGCTGCACGCCATCTCAGTACTATTACCACTAGGGCTAATTATATAAACTCCTTTAGTATGTCATAAACCTTCTTATCCACCTCTTCCCCTTTATCCCACTTCTTATTATCATTTTTCTTAAGAAATTTTTCATAAGCATTATACGTGTCCAGTGAAAAATAAGCAAGAACTGCATTAGCAATTTTTGAGCTTTGTGAGAGACACGTGGTTGGCTGTGAGGTGGCTTTCTCTGCTGTATATCTGGAGTGGTAGGATATCATCCCACACAAGGATATCAGAGCGTGTTTATATAACCCTATAAATTTGCTGAGAACGGTTGGCAAATGTAGGCGCAAGGGGTCTTACTATGGGATGTGGATGGCAATGCAAGAAGGGTCCTACACAGCGTTTCCAAAGTTCCCTTGTGCGTTTGGTTCGTTACAGATCTTCCCCTGATATTATCCACAAACCGAGAGAGCTCAGTAAGATGCATCAAATCGAGATTAAAGAAGTGACCGCCCCTGGAAAAACCAGCCACCGGGGTGTAAACAGCATGCAACTGCCCTGGTGGCATGATTCTGACGGTGATTCAAGAACTAACATAAGCAAAATAAAGAAATACTACTTACAGCAAATCTCCAGGGCTCAAATGAACAGTCTCAAAATCAAGAGTGTCCACAAAGTTGGATGGAGGTTCATCCCCACTAGCTAACCTTGCTAGGAGGTGTGGCAGCTGGCTCCTTTTGATGTGACGTTTGGTTGAAATCAAAACCCAGTTTTTGTAACATGATAAAGGAGCGCAAAAGGTGGATGCCCCTTCAGCATCATGATGAGGGTAGGTCACCACACCAGCATGGTGGGCAATTCCCCAAGATCGCACAGTCCATGTGTCTCCCGGAATCTTCTTGTCGTCAACTCTGACTTTGCCATGGGTTTGATTCCAGCCTAGAAGCAGGCCATCATCGAGTTTGCTGGGCCATACTAGGTTAATAAGGAACAGAGTACCCCATGAATGAGCTTACTGAAAGGGCCTAGGAATAGTTTCATGCGAAAGAGGGAAATCTAAGGCCACTCTGACCTTGGTTGGGTCCGTAGCCTGTTGCAAAAATTCTCTCAATGTTGTAGAAACATGGGGTTTGCCCCAATTCCTTGTACGAACCCCCATGTCTGTGAGAAAAATTATGGGCAACAAGATGGTCAGCTGAGGGTATCTACCTACCTTGAACAACCATTGGTTGGAGAGGAGAGGAGGAGAAGGCGTCATCAAACCCTTGCTCACTGAATTCAAATATCTCGCTATTAAGGTAGCCCCGAATGACAACACTTTTGTTGCTCGAAAGTGCGCCCTGTGTGGCTTCGAGGAGGCTCTGCTTGTCCATGTCTTTGGACAAATGCTGAACAAAATAGCTTGATGGAAGCGACTCTGGGAGAGCAGCAAGCTCTTTGACGTAAGTGAGGTCGTTGTGAAGCACATTGTTTTCTACACCATATGTCGTACCCCTCAAGAATGGCAGAATGGTCTCCTGCCCGCTAGCCCACCGTATGGTCGGAGCCGCCGAATCACATTGAAGGCCAAGGACGCCGGAGACCAAATCCAAATGGGAAACTTGGCGGGGGCTTTGTGGGGGGGTAGTTAGAGGCGATTCACCACGCAAAGTTGACGGCACGAGAATGGAGGGAGAGGGCCCGGGTGCGGGTAAAGAGGCGGGTGTGGGTGAAGCCGGGTCAGGCTCACACTGAAGAGCCAGGGGGTTGTATCTTGGTGAAAAGGATTCGGGAACAGGCTGGGCGAGAGACTCCGCGGATGAAGAAGCTCCAGATGGAGAGGGGGGTGGGGCATCTTCTAGGTTCACAAAGCTCTGGTCCGCGATGACATAGGAGGATGGTATCGGAATTCCGCACACTTTTTGAAGTGCTAAGGCGACTGCTTTGTGAGCCAAGCTTTCATCTGATGCATCAGGCAAGGGAGCACGAAGATGGGCTGATGAACCGCCCGCCCTTTCTTGGCGCTTTTTCTCCCTGAAGATGTAGTAAATGGGCAGCGAGCGTTCGGTATCTGTGAACACTCACCTCGACTTTCGAGCGTACACTCTATTTTTCTCTCGAAGCCCCTCCTTCTCCTCGGATGACCTGAACAAGAATGCAAGATTGTTGGTGTGTTGTTGCAATTAGAAATGGCTTACATTCCTGCTCGCCTTTTCCTCTGAGCCTCGGTATTGCGAGCCTGCTTCTGGAATGTGTTCAGAATACGCGTGTAGAAACAGACTTGGGGAACCTACCGAGTCCTCCATTGATTCCAGCGTTCGCTTTACCATGCTTGGGTTGGTGTGTTGAGGGCAAGGCTGATCTCGGCGTGAAACGACAAGATGGGTGGATGTTCTAAGGGTGGCCTAGGGGAAATCTCGAGACGGGCAGAGGCGGGTATACGGAGGAGTCTCGCTATAAAAGGGGGTAGAGGGATGCTAATCTCGTTGTGAGACAACGGGATGAGCGGGTCAAGCCAGTGAGAGAGGCTGAGGGCGACGCGGTGTGGTGGCACTTGCTGGGTACGCGATCACATGATCAGCGTGCTCAAATGTATCACGTGGACAGATTGGTCATTCCAAAAGGGTGGGCCAAGCGTCACGCG
This sequence comes from Tubosaeta brunneosetosa, assembly GCA_038094275.1. NCBI lineage: Eukaryota > Fungi > Basidiomycota > Agaricomycetes > Boletales > Boletaceae > Tubosaeta > Tubosaeta brunneosetosa. Next base: position 10,877 of record JBBPTV010000238.1, on the reverse strand, counting down.
TCACGCGTCATACTCAGGGGTGGCGAGCCGAGAAGCTACCCACTGGAGTCGGATCCCGGAAAAATGTACCCAGGGGTACCCACGGCTCTGATTGGCTGAGCGGCACAGCTGTGGCGCACTACATGCCCGCCGAAAAATTTTACCTTGCGAAAATTTCCTTGCTGTCCCGTGACACAGGGGCTTACACGTGACCTCAAATCGGGGCAAATCGGTCATACCCAGGGGTGGCGAGCCGGTAGGCGAGCCGAGAAGCTACCCAGGGGCTTTCCCCCGGGCGAGCCGTCTCAGAAACTTTCCAAAGGGCGGAGCTGGAATTATGGGCGATTAGGGTACAAAAGTGTAGTGTAACTACGAAATCTAGCCTAATTTCTCGCGTCACGTGTTGGTTCAGCAGGTCGGAGTTCGAAGATAGGTCGCTCGGCATTGAAGATGGGTCCCTTGGAATGATGGCGGTGCTCCGACCCACTGCCAGCTCGACCCGCTCATCCCGTTGTCTCACAACGAGATTAGCATCCCTCTACCCCCTCAGTTTATAGCGAGACCCCTCCGTATACCTGCCTCTGCCCGTCTCGAGATTTCCCCCTAGGCCTCTCTTTCATCTTAATTGAATCACATTACCGTAATGGTCAGACTCCGAAGCGGCAAGCTCCAATGGCGGGTCTAAAGTCGTGGGCCACAGCCGCATAGCTGTAAACTATACCCCATGTTTCTGGGAGATTAGAACGTAAAACACTAAAGGTCGTCACGGACTTGCGCGCTGGCAGCGCCCATAGTCAATGCGGAACTGCCGCGGCACCGGAGCGAGTCTGGGGAACGAACTCTGGAACGTCATCCGCAACTCGCCAATCAACGAGATGTCTGATACTCTCTCGTCACTCAAAGAACGTCTTGACTTGGGGCTCGTCTCTCCACGAAGGTCACCCGCCCTTGCTCGTCCACGTGCCTCTTCCTTTTCTCGCTCCCCAGAGCCGTCTCCTGTCACGCCCCTCCAACCACACCGTGCATATGCGATGCCAAGTACAGCTTCACTTGTACTCGTTCCCCCGAGAGGAAGTGGACGCTTCTCTTGAACGGTGGAAGGACAATGGGCGCCCTCTTGCGGACAGTGGTCTCCTCATCTCCTCGACGCTCACAGCCACTCGTTGTACTCGAGAGAAGAAGTCGGAGCCATGCGACTTATGGCCGATTCCAGTCGACGGCCATTTCGGCGGAATGCAGTTTCAACGCTTTGCCCTGGTGAGGCAGAAGGGAACGATTCGCATGACCCCATCCAACCCGGGCGTTCTACCGTGCCACTCTTCGCTGGGTGCATATTTCGTTTGCTTGGTGAAGCGCGTTGTTCAAATGTTCGGAATGCGATCGAGAATGGTGGGGGCACCGTGACAGACGATGATGCTGAGGAACCAAGTTTCATTATCGTGAGGCTGGTAAGGTAGGTCCTTCCTGTCGTTTATTTCGACTAAGTGATAATACCATTAACGGTCTGTCGTGGCAGTGGAAGCAAGCACTATCGCGACGAACCTGACAACCACACGAGAGCCAAGTACAGAACGAAATGCTGGCTCAAACATTCTGTATTCCATGAGCGAATATGTGAACCGGGCGAGAATGTGTCTTTCAAGCCACTTACAATTCCAACTCCCATGCCCGGCGGTACGTTCATTGTTCGTCTTCCAGCCGCTCACGGATCTTATGTCTGAGTATAGATGCGGAACAAATCAACTTGAGTCTATCTGGGCTGGCTCAGTCCCAGTTGTGTTGGATTCGACTCCTCGCAAGAGCAGTTGGTTCGTTTTCCCCTCATCTTTTGGCCCATGAGTCTGTTACCCATACACGTGTAGGAATCACCCTCGAGCCATCGTTTTCTCGCCGTTCCACACGCCTGCTCTGTCCCAGTAGAACAGGTGCCAAATTCGAAAGGCGTTGGAGTGGCGGATTCTGGTTGTTTGCCTGGGAACTGTACCGCGAGTGGATGAATACTTGCTGGGTGGATATCACACTAGAGCATCGGTCAACGGGAACGGTACTTGCGGTCTCGCTCAACACACAGGTCCAGGTCCAGGGGAAAGAGGCGGACTGCCGAATGATGGATATTACAAATGGTGGCGGTATCATGCTGTCTTCTCTATGCAGCGCTTATCCCCACCATAGACGGACCACCTAATTGGCCCATGTTCATCAAGAACGCTGACCTCCTCCAAGATACAGTCCTTCGGGCATGGGTAAAACCTGTTCAGCACCATCATGACGTATCAATGCAGCCAACCCCCCCCTGCGTAACGCCGTGCCTACGAAGCCAAGGTTCTTAACTCATAATTTGGGTCCTCCAGAAGAAACTAATGTCCACGGGAACTTACCCCCTTCCTCTCCCCCCGCGCCGCCTCTCCAGACCAGTTCTCCACTTCCTGTCGGGGTTGAATTGCCACCTCCTGCACCCACCCCTCCCAACCTTGTATCCAGGCGAGTACCGACGCATGTTACGCCTACGCGCCAGCCATCCAGCTATATTATTCATAATTATTCATAATGTCCACTCAAGCGCCGACATCCGAACTCGGCTTCAGGGGTCCATCCCATCCTCAAAGTCACCATCGCCGATGAAACTGCCCACATCGAGCTTCGTCTCGGACGCATTCCCCCAGTTCCCTCCCGCGCGTGTCCCAGATTTAGACACCATCGCGAAAGCGCCCCAGGAGAGCCTGACGCCGCTGCTCGGAAAGCGGCCCATCGTGGAGGCAGAGGTGGAGGCGGGCGCGATGAAAAAGGGAAATGTTGTGGATAGGTGGTGTCTCGGGATGCGTCGTGCGAGCAAGTCCAGTCGCCTACACGGCCTGTCGTACTGCCGGCTGAGGCTGACACGAGCTTGTCGGACGGGCTGGCAACGGGTGCGACACGATCGACGGGACGGATGAGAGTTTGAGGGTGACCTACGAGGATCCGGGACAGGTGGAGAAGCGACGTCTGTTGAGGATCATTGTCATGGTGGGGATGAGCCGGAGATCGCGGTCGGAGGAGGGGGTGCTGTCGTCGTTCCTGCGGCAGGACATGACGAACCAAGCGTGCCAAGACTCCCGGCTTTTAGGGTGGGAGGTGTGACGTTGTATAAGCTTATAGATTCTCAGTGGAGCACAATTTGGCTAAGGAGATTAACCCCGTACAATCGTTGTGAGGTCGACTTCATACCTAGGTAATGTTCCTGACTAGACGGCCTCCTCGATCCGACCTTCATCCCCCTTGACTCTCACTGGCAGCCCCGCAAACTTTGTCCGAAGTGCCAACCCCCCGGAGGTGAGGGCTGCGGCACTGTATGCTCTTGGGACATTCACGGGTGTTGGTGGGCCCGCAAATCCTGCAAAACGAGGAGGTGGGGGTACCGGGACTCGGTACCAACTCGAAGAATGAATTCACTTTCGCATGGAAGTCGCTGTGGCCACTGGTGCGACACTTGCAGTGAAGGACGACGCGAGTCCAATGGTGCGCAAGGAACTCCGTATACTGACCAGCCGTCTTGTCAAGGAATGGAGGGGTTGCTTCGTGGTTTGTGCGTGGATCTACTGGGAAGAAGACCGAAAATGGCACTCCGCCGTGTGTCTTTGAACCTACAGTTTGACTTGCTCACTACTGTGTGAGCTTCATTGACCCGCGTCCTTCGTTCTCTAGGTCGAGTTGGAGGCTTCCGATATTGATGTACTCTGACGCCATCCGGTACTATTCTACGGAACACGATCACGTCCTTTGATAGGCAATGGACCTAGGTCGCCGCGGCTGCGGGCTCCGCTGTGCATCTTCCAGCCTTCATAGATGAACTGAATATGGGCGCAAGGTTTCCGGCTCGAACCCAATCGCAGAACGACGGCAAGATAGCAGGACGATCACACTATACCTATAAGCAATGCTGTTTCCACGCTGTATGTCCATCCGAGGCACGGGGATGTTTTGCTACTGGCGGACATGGGTATACCCTGTCGCGGCAGCGAGCCAAACAAGGCTATTAGTATTGAGATCAAGAACGAGCACTCATTTCGTCATTTCGGAAAAGGCTGTGCTGGATGCATCAGGAAATTAACATGTTACTTATGTCAGCTTATCGACTGCTTACAGCGGAATAAGTCATGATAATCGCGAAAACTAACACATTAATGTACAGTACACGGTAAAAGATTCTCCTGAGGCGCGATGCTGCGTGACGAAAGTGACACGTAGCGGGTCATGCCACGGATGTGGCGCTTGCGGGTTATTTGGTGCAATCGGCCCCTCATATTGCAACGCACTCCTGCAATGCAAATGTTGCAAATCACCACATTCCCCTCATTGTACCTCAAGAAAATTCATAGAGATGGCTTTCTATGTACTTAGTCTAGTGACAAAAAATAGAGCATGGTTTACTTGTGGTTGCGATCACAAATCGAGGATAAGTCAGAGGATCAGATGTGCTCATGCCTTTTGGTTCCCAGATCCGATAGATCCTGCTTATAAACTCAAGAAGTGACACCTGGGGGCCATAAGTTAACTTATAAAGGGTACTTATCCTGAGTATAAAGGCATGAGACTCGCTGGATGACATCGTATGTTGGAGTCTTCAAGTGAAAGCAAGAGAGATTCACGCAAGCACATAAACGTGACAAAATTCAATCTCCTCTTCGAATAGCGTCGGCTGTCTAGCGTAGTCCTCAGGTCGAACTATCACCCGCACGCCTTCCGGGTTCCCCTGCTTGCTACCCAGGGTGTGTCTCAGGCTGTACCCCTTCCAGCGTGAACAATCTTTAGCAGGACGGACCAACACCAAGAACAATACAATCAACGATACATTGGACAGAACTATATAGATGGGGGAACATGAGGAGCAATACAACCTAAGCAAGGGTACGAGGCTCTCAGTCCTTGCCGTGATCAGAGGATTCCTTTGTTTGAGATACACCCTTTTTCTTTTTGGGCTTCCGCTTACCAGATTTCACTCCGAGTGGCTGGCTTGGAGCTATAGGAGCTCGAATTGAGTAAACTGTGCTTGAAGTTGAAGGAAGCAATGAGGGTGCCGTGATCCCTGCCGTGGGTCTTGCAACATCCATCTTTAGCTTCTTCTTCGCCAACCCCCCTGTCAAACCTGCTTCAAGATCAATGACTTTACGCTTCTCCATGCCACGATCGTGCCAAAGTTGATAGCGTCGGTAAGCAGATTGTACGACACGACTTTGAAATTCAACCAAGAAAGCAGGCCAGTTGCAAGAGAGGGGACTCGCTACGTCTGCATCACGAATAGAAAGGATTGCAGGATGACCGCGAGCTATGTTGGCCATCACCATTTCATCAACAACAGCATCCACGAGGTGCGTGACTCCGACCCTGAAGAGTTTGTCAACATTCTGCATGTCAAGGCGAGGGTACAAAGTCTGAGAGTAATTAATCAGCCGAGATAGGTATTAAGAGCTAAATCACTTACCCCTTCAGCGAAATATGCTGGATTCCTTGATTGAAAATCGAACGGGTTCCCTCCTTTACGCAGAAAGATCTTGAATCCAACGCACTTGATGTTCATCCAAGCAATGCCTTTGACGACTACAGGACCAAATGGGGGAGAATCTGAGCAAAGCGACATGAACTCGGTTTCAGATAATTTCGACTCAGACAGTAGGGCGTCCAAGGAGTTCAAACGCAAGCGAGGGGGTGGCCAAGCATCATCTTCTACTGTCGCAAGGATAGCGACCTTGGTTGTAGGAGAGATATTAGTCATATTGACCAATTTTTCCATGATGTCTTTTAAGTCCTGACTAAAAGTGCATTCAAATAACCACACCGGGAATGACAGGGATTCAGTAGGACGTGCTGGCCGTACTCTTTGAAGCGTAACTTGCAGGTCTGGAACAACGACAGGGTCACTTCCTGGAAGGGCGCTGTTGGCTTGGGTTTTGATTGAGTACATAGAATCGCGAACAATGCAGAGTTGGCCAAGTTGTAAGGTGATAGCTTGTGCAAGTTCGTCGATGAGGGCCTCGTGGACGGGATACGGGGGCATGACAATGAGTTGTTGGCGTTGGGGTGAAAAATAAGATCTAGATTTTGTGAGTGAACGTAGGGGGCCATTAATTGATCATACCTGGCGCGGGGCTGATAGCGGCTGAGCTGTGCTCCAAGTAGTAGGATCGTGTTGTACTCTTCAGTGGAAATGCAAAAGTGCTGTGTGTCCGTTGAATGAGTAGTTATTACACGTCTTAGTTTGACATACCGTAGATTGACACACGGGAGAAGACAGGTACTTGGCGATCTGAACACAACGACCTAGCGTTATTTAGCCATATTGTGAGGATCGCACGGAACAGATTACCTAGCTGCTCGAAGTCGATGTGATCGGTTAAGCCGAGAATTTCCATAACATCTTCTGCGATGGGATACTTGTCCGTGAGAACCTTTCGACCCATGCTCGTAGTCTCCCGTTTCTCTACGTACTCTCCAGAGGCGCGTTGGCTGCTTGCAGGTCCTTTCGGAAGAGTTTGGAATCCGCAGCTAAATGGAGAGGATGGTGGTGTGCTTATTGGTGTATCTGCTGCTGCACTTGAAGCCACAGCTGCATCGTTAGATGATGCAAGTGATGCTCGCCCCGGCGAATACGGGTAGCCAAGAGATTTGGGCATGGTACTGTAGATATTCAACAGAGAAACGGTGTAAGTGTAATGAGGGGGTCCTGAGAGACGGACTCCGGGGGCGACAACAAAAACATAGTCCACTAGGTGCTTATGTCATACACTGGCACACAAGTCGTCGCGGTACCAAGCCCTCTGGGCACACCTGGACCCTCATAGCCCAGTGACTACCAGTATAGCTTATGTTAAAATTAATTACAAAGACGGCTCTACATGAAAGGAATGAGGGAAGGCTACAAGTGATAGGGATGACAGCAAGTAAGTAGAATGAGCAATTCGCATGTGAAGTGAGAGAAGAGGAAGTAGCTTACAGGGGAAACAAACTCACACCGAGTGATCAGTGGGCTTGGTGTGCATGCCACGCCCCTCACATCCGTCTATAGGGTTCTGTACAGGTCGACCCACGGGTGTCTGACCTCAACCCGCACCGACCGGTCATAACCCGTACCCGTATGACCCACGGCTTGTACAACCTGTGTGTGCCCCTGGTGGGTGTCAGATACAAGCCAAATTCGTTGTGTATATCCTCACTGGTAAATTTCACCAAGGATGTCGTACAACTCTTGGGGGGTGTAAACGCCAGAGTCGCGTCGGTGGGACCTTGGTAGGTGCACCTCTGTGCCACCTCACTGTTGTCGCCGGTGTTGCAGTGGTGAGGGCGCTCTTGCGTCCCCTTGCCGATTGCGCCCTGTATAACGTCTTGGGTGGCGGGGCCCGTGCCGTTGCGTCCCGCTCATCGCCCTAGGTGTGTGTGTGCACGTGCGCAAGCCGTGGCACCCCCACTCGTCGTTCTGGCTGGTGGAGGACGCGCCGCGCCGTTGCGCTCCCCTCACGCTCCTCGCCGTCTGGTGGGTAGTGGCCGTGCCGTGCGCGATTGCGCCCCTCCCGCCGTCGTGGTGGTGGCGATAGCGCCGAGCCCCCCGTGTCGTCCTGGCTGACGGAGTCGTTTCGCTGCCCCCGCCCTCGTCGTCGTTTTGCGTGGTGCAGGCAGTGCGCGTGCTTTTGCACTCCCGCGTGTTGTCGTGGTTGCGCCGTTGCGCCACCCGGCCTTCCTTGTCGTCCTGTGGGTGGTAGACGTGGTGTGTGCCCTTTCCATCATCGTGAATGATGGCGGGTGCGCCGTTGCGTGGCCCAGGCCTCCAAGTGATTTGGCGATGGTGGACAAGGCGGTGCGCTGCCTCATTGTCACTGGCGCGCAGTAAGGCTGGATCCAACTCAGCATCCGCAACCCGACGAGGGCGTCCGAGGGAAAGTGCCTTCAATGGACGGGGGAAGGACAGTACGTGCGGAGACCCAACTGGAGAAGAGCGATTCAGCGGGAATGAAGGAGAGGACGGGGAAGGCCCACGCTCCGTGCTAATCCAATGATGCTCCAGGCATAGGCCACTGTGACAAAGATGAGATACCATATAAAACTGTGTAGCCTGCGAAGATACGAGGGTCTGAGATCCGGGTTTGGTTCGTCCATGTGCATGGGGTTCATTTCGCGGAGGGAAGCTCTGGCGAGGCGGCGGTACAAGTCTGCATGTGGCTGGTTGGGATCGACGAGGAGACCGATGGACATCACGATGAAAGGGAGAGAGAGGCGTCTGAAGCAGGGATCTTGTACAGGTGGCGTAAACGCGATGGACCAGATTTGGGGGGTAGGTCTCGCTTGGGTCGAGGCTGTACCTGGTGGGAGTGAGTGGGAGGAAACATGGGAGGGGGGGCGTACCACCAGAGAGCGTTAAGACGTGCCTGGGTGCAGAGGTGTTCTGCCTCTTGGCGGGAGGGGAGCATGGCGCATATACACCGCGCATGGGGTTGCTGGGAAGCCACGGATATGGGAAAGTCTGACTGAGTTTGTCGATCTCTGGGGAGGGTCTGGGCATGTCTGCAGAGGGTATGTCCTGTGTCGGGTGAGCACGCGGCAGGGTGAGGGGGGGAGGGTGAGTACAGAATGGCAGTCCGAGTCGGCGGTGAGTTGCGACGAGGATGCGACTCTGGGCTGGGGCGTGTAGAGTTCGGGGGCGTTTCTGATGCAGAAGAGGTCCCTTGCGAGGAGGGGGCGTGCCAGATCTGAGGAAGACTTTGCGAGCGCCTCTTCGAGCTGGCGTATGCGATCGCTCATCTGGATTATTTTCGCGTGTAGCTGTTCGGTGTTGGAGAGGATGAGTCTGCAGGGTGTGAGCACAGCCGGAGGAGTGGGGAGAGACCTGCCTGCTGCCCTTCCCCGAGGTGAGTGCGCCTGGTGGAGTGAGCGCGTGGGAGGAGGAGGGGTGAGAGAGGTGGTGACCGGTGACAAGCCATCTTGGCATGTTTCCGCCAACACTGTTGATGTTTCCAGGTGGGGGCCCATTGGGATTTTGCTAAGCGCTCGTCGGGTGCTCGACGAGCAGCTAAGGAGGGCTTCAGATGCTGGGAAAGTTCATTTCCGCGACTTTGTGTTTCCATCACTCTCAGGGCGTTTTGTCGCCAGGCACAGAGGCGCCAGGTTGTAAATTCCGGCGCGTCTCACGCCCAATTACCTTCAAGATCAACAAACGGGCGAGGGCTTGAAAATGCATTTTCAGTGATTCCTTTTGGAAGTGTCCCCATTTAGGTACATTCGTCTCGCTTGAACACGTTTCAGCCAATGGGAACACGGGATTCCGCCCCAAAGAGCGCGCAAGAGTACCTTCCCTACGCCCATCGTGGCCTGAGCAGTTGCGCAGGGCCCTTGGTTTCGTTGCCAGCGTTATGGTGGCGGCTGCGCCGCTTCGCCCTCGTTATCCATAGCAGGGGTAGACACCCCGCCGCTCCCCTTCGTGGTGGTAGGCGAGTCGTTGCACCTCTTGCCCTCGTCATCAGCGTTGTGGTGGGAGGAGCACCATTGTGCTCCCTCACCCTCGCCGTGGTCATGGTCATGGAGGTGGGCGAGCCATTGTCCCCACTTGGCTTCCTCGTCATGGTCGTGGTGATGACGCGCACGCCACCGTCACCACGTCTTCATCGTCGACGTTGTGGTGGGTGTGCCATTGGGCCGCCTCGCCCTTGGCGTCGTTGGCGTCGTGGTGGTGGGTACTCTGTTGCGTGCCCTCACCCACGCTGTCGTTGCCGTAGTGGAAGTGGCTACGCCGTTGCGCCACCTTGCCCTTGTCGTCGTCGACGTTGTGGTGGTGGGTGCTCTGTTGCGTGCCCTCGCCCATGCCGTCATTGAGATGAGCAGGGTGGTGGTGGTAACTGAGTACTGAGTACTGAGCCCTTGCGCTGCCTCGTCCTTGTCGCCATCGACGTTGTTGTGATGCCAGTGCGCTATCACATACCCTCGTCGTTGTCGTCGTCATGGCCATGTGGTAGTGGGTGGGTGGTGAGTGTACCGCGTCGCCTTGTTGCCGTTGGCGCTGTGGTGGTTGGTGCGCCATTGCGTGCCCTCGACCTCGCCATCGTCATCGCCGTCGTGGTTTCCAGGCATTCGCACCCCCTCAGCGTGGGCGTTGTCGCGTACCCTCGCCTCGCTCTCGTCATGGTCGCGCCGTCTCAAGCCCTCGGCGGAGGTAGGCACGCCGCCGCTCTCTTGCCGTCGTCTTCAAGGCGGTTGGTACACCGTTTCACCTCATCGTTGTCGTCGTCAGCGGCGTGGTGGATGTGCTGTGGCATCCCCTCTACCCTGTAAGTTGTCGTTCGTGATGGTGGTAGTGATGGGTACGCAGTCGCCATTGTTGTCGTTGCCATTGTAGTAGTGGATGCGCTGTTGCGCATCCTCGCCCTTGTCGTCGTCTTTTTGGTGGACATTGGGCCTCGTTCTCGTAGCCGTCCTCGTCGTTGTGTAGGGCGCATACTCTCACCCTCCTCGTTTTGGTGACAGTGAGGCCGTCATGTCGTGCACGTCCTCTCACCGTGCTATTCCACCTGATGCTCCGCCGAGGTTTCCATCACGAGACGAGGTCCAGAATGACTTCCTACGTGAACCTTCTCACGGGGTAAGCAAAACGACAGAGACGTTGCCATCGGGGAAGAGACTGAATGCGCACAGAGGCGTTTCGAAAAGCGTTTCGGCATTCAGGTAAGCACTTCCCACGGCACTTAGTTACGGGCTGTTTATGTAAGCCTGTCAACTCTTCCCCCCAACAACCTGTACCCTAAAGGGTCCAGGAAAAGAGAAATTGACTCATCAATTCGTCCCCGAACGGCCCTTCCATCAAGCTACATGACTGTGGGACCATGGAGCTCACAACTTGATGGGTTGACAGTTATGCAATAGAGACGAACCAGAGGGAGCGT
>JBBPTV010000237.1:21319-31797 GCA_038094275.1 Tubosaeta brunneosetosa | reverse complement strand
ATGATCTGATGGTTTGCTCCCAGAATCTGTGTCGATACTGGCAAGGGCTGCTCGCTGCTACTTATTAGTCCTCTAGCAGCTTCGCAGAACTTTGAGGTACGTTGCCCTTTCTCGCCAAATGTCTTCTTGACTAAAAGATACGTCTAGTACAAGATGTCAAACATCCTCGACAAGCCACTTGAGGTATGGCGACAGTTCACATGATCCATTCCACTGCCCTAACGCTCTACAGAGTGTCTTTGGTTACATTAGTGTATTGCCGGGCGCTTTCAGTGCGTACAGATACAAGGCTCTTCTAAATGGGCCAGACGGCAAGGGTCCGCTTGCTTCGTACTTCAAGGGCGAAGCAATGCACGGCGGAGGCGTCAGCAATGCTGGACTCTTTGGTTAGTTCATTTTTTCTGAGGTTTGCGGGTCATTCACGTCCAGTCAGAGCGTAATATGTATCTTGCTGAAGATCGTATCTTGTGCTTCGAGATTGTGACGAAGAAGCGCGAAGGATGGGTGTAAGTTCATTGCTATAAGTCTTAGACTGGAACTGAGGACCCCCAGCCTGAAATACGTGAAAAGTGCAAAGGCATCTACTGATGTGCCGACAACGGTGACTTGGAAACACGTTCCAATATTCGTCTCTGATCTTCTCCTAGGTTCCTGAATTCATCTCACAACGTCGTAGATGGCTCAATGGATCGCTCTTTGCTTCCATTCACTCGACCTTATTCTTCTACAAGATTTGGACTTCTGGACAGAATCCTATCCGGATGCTTGTTTTACAGGTATGTGGCTGTATGGTACTAATTTCAATACTGCTAGACTCAATGTTCCATTTAGATCGAATTTATCTACAATGCCATTCAGCTGTTTTTCACCTGGACTTCCCTTGCCAACTTTTATCTTGCCTTTTTCTTTGTAAGCGTTCGAATTTACCCTTGATTCAGAGGCATTGAACAGTGATTAGTTAGTCTCATCAGCGACAGCACCCGGAGCCAATAATGCCTTCAACTTTCTTGCCTCGGGGGTTGGTCAAGTAATATTTGAGGTGTTCCTGAAGGTGATCGAGCCGATACTTACATTATCATCTGAAGCTTACGACTTATTAAGCTGTACATCGCCCTCCTGTTCGTCACTACAGTATGTTCTCTCGGAAATCGGCCGCAGGTGGGTTGGTTATACTTGTGTGGTAGCAGGTGGTAAGATGCTGCTACAGGGATCAAAGTGGATTTATGCACTCGCCATGATACTTTTTGGTTTCTGCAACGTCATCACTTTATGGTGTGCTGGCTACACGGTCTACCTTGCGGTTCCACATTCTGTCGTCGGTTGGAAAAATATTGGCCAGTACGTGCAGATCAACCTGATTTGTATTACTTACCAAATACCGTAAAGCCTGATCGCTACAAACCAAGCATTCCGGGAGATTGTGATATCGCTTGCGGCAACCTATGGCCTCTACTTCATCTCCTCGTTCATGCACCTTGAACCATGGCACATGTTTACTTCATTCATTCAGTACATGTTCCTTTTGCCCAGCTGTAAGTCTGTTCCTAATTGTTGTTCGAGTGGAAGTCCTGATTCGGCCGTAAAAAGATGTTAACATCCTCAGTAAGTAGTTCGGACTAGTCTTGGCTAAAGTTGATTGCATGTGAAGTGATGTACGCAATGTGTAACTTGCACGATGTCACATGGTACGGTTTCCTTTTTCCTGGCTGTTGGGCACTTATGCTTTGCAGGGGTACCAAGGGCGACAATACTGCTGCGAAAGATTTAGGCGGTGCCAAGAAGATCAAAGGCGATGACGGTAAACTGATGATGGAAGTCGAAATTCCCACCGCCCGTGAAGATGTTGACCAATTGTGGGCCGCTTCACGTGCTGCGCTCAAAGTCAAGCCACCGGAGGCCAAAGAACACCGTGACGCAGCAACCAAACAAGCGGACCATGATCGCAGCAGTCGCACGAATGTGGTTCTTACGTGGGTTGCCACCAACATGCAAGTATCGTCCATGTCGTGTAAACTGCGATTGACAGACGATTAGGGTCATGATTCTGGTGTTCACGTCCTCCGCCTTTTTGAATTGGGTGAATCAGCATGTGGAAAACACGCAATCATCCAATTTTAATCCATATCTTAGTTTCCTTTTCTTCGCCCTGTGAGTTCAGGAATGATTTCTACGGACAAACCGCTGACCTTGTTTCACCTAATTTACGCAGCGCTGGGCTGTCCGCAATTCGGTTCCTTGGTTCCTTATTGTATCTGATCTTTAGATTCTTCGGGTTCTGAAATCCCGTGCCCTAGAGCTAGCAATTTCCGTCCTCGATTTGTGCCACGTAGGGCACAGAACTTGCATCACCCTTGATGAATTTCAAGTCCTTCGTTCTGCCCGTAGCGGCGATATATCCCCTAATGCTGCGCGCCCTGTAACTTTATTCCTTGGAACTGGTTTCATCGATGTAACATTCTTCCGTGGCTGTAGATCAGGAAGATACCATATTGGAATTGTCCCCACATGTTCTGGTACTTTTTGAAACAGAAAACCAGCGACTTGACGTCGTCAACAGATCTCAAACACATGTTTTGAGCATCGTGCCTGTGTTTCCCGCTTTTCTCCGACACGAGTGACGTGGCCTAAAGGTGAATTTGCTGCCCGTCTGACGCAACATCAACACGGGCTCGTGTCGGGAGCAGAGAAGCATGTTGACTGGTTGATCGGCCAGTAAAGTCAACGAAGTTGTTAACATGTTTTGCTGACCTGTGACGAGTTCCTCTCGGCGCAAGTTGCATGCAGGTCCGTAGCGACAGGTCACAACGGTCGAACGCCTTGCGAAGAATAAACCCGCGGGGATGGCTGGATTGGGAAGGGGAAATGGAAGTTACGCAAAATTTAATGGAATGCCATGGCAAAGCTGAGTGCTGGACCGTGATTATCGATATCACTCGACGAATGGCAAGCGTAACGATCTGGCAATGGATCTTGTTACGATGGAGTTCACTCTGAACTAGCGGTGCGTTGAAGCAGGTGTTGAGAGCATGGCCTATATATTTCTGTATGTAACGTACGCCTCAGGTCCATCTAACGATATCCGAAGTTCCTAGCCAGAACGGCTTGAGAATTAAAGGAAGGTCAACACCCGTTGGTATTCCATTTTCATCAAATCGTGCTCCGTTCTCTAACAAAGCGATGATTAGCCGCGGAATAGCGGCGGCCGTGCCGTTGAGGGTATGCGCAAAGGGGACAGCTGTGTGCGTCTGGCTGGACGGTGCGGAACTCCGTCGATACCGAATATGAAGGCGTCGCGCCTGATAGTCTGTGCAATTCGAGGCTGAAGAGATTTCGCCCCAGGCACCTCTCCCAGGCATCCACGCTTCAATGTCGTATTTCCTGTAAGCACTTGCTCCGAGTTCCTCGGTAGGCATATCCAAAACGCTGCAAGAAAGGCGCAAATGAAATAGTGTTGCGGTATCCGAATGGCAATCTTACCGGAATGGGAAGTTCAGTGCTTCGAAGATCTCTATCTGAATTCTCCGGATTTCTTCCAAGAATTGCGCACTTTCCTCCTCTTCGCTTACCACGAAAAGTTCAACCTTAGAGAATTGATGGACTCGATACAGCCCACGGGTGTCAGCACCGCGAGAACCAGCCTCGGCTCTAAATGACCGACCAAGACCGACCACCTTGACGGGTAGAGTATTCTCGACAAAAACCTTGTTTGCAAACATCCCGGCAAGGGGAATCTCGGCTGTGCCGGAAAGCACTAGCTCAGGAGACGAACCTGCAATCTGGTATGTTTGAGAGGCAGGATGGTCAGAGTTATAATCTCTGGGTTGGAACCCACAACGCAAGGCTACGTCTGCTCGAATAACGTCAGGAGTGGTGACGAACTGAAAGCCATGCTTCAATGCGATCGATATCGCATAATTTGTCAGAGCGTTCTCGAGCAAAGCGGCCGCTCCAACGAGGTAGTACCATGAAGACCCTGTCACGACCGAAGCGGCCTCAAAATCGAATAGCCCCAAGACCCGGCCAATAGTAACATGGTCACGTTCCGGGGTGGGCAACGAGACGGGGGGACCGTGGGTGGACAGAACAACGGCAGCGTCCTCGGGGCCGATAGGAACTTCTGGATGCGTATCGTTTGGCAAATGCAACGCGAGCCCCAAGAGCTTCTCCTCCACGACAACTAATCTCTCTTCCAACTGGATGATTTCCGCTTTCAAGGTCTTGGCCTCTCCGACAACGATACGCTTCTCTGTCGGATCCTTGGTTGTACGGATGCGGTCGCCAAGAATGGACTGTGTATGCCGCTTGAAGTCAAGCTGGCCGGAGAGCTCCTTTTGCTCTGCATAAGAGTGCGCGATAGACTGTAGCGCACCAACAGGTAAGGGAAATTTTCGGTTAAAGGCATTGTGGGACTTGTAAATTATAGACTCTGAGATAGTCCGATAATCGAGGCGTGGTTTAGGTAGGGCAGCGCTAGTAACATTTGCGGCGTTCTTTGAAGCAAAACGTTTGGCTTTGACAGAAATTCAGTATATGAGGATGTGAATGAAGAGGATATACCTGAACTGAACACCGAGTTGAACTGGACGCGCCGTCGGCGGACACCAGCAACGATCCAAGTCATGCCGAAAACGCGCAAGGTCACAGTTGTCACGCCCCAAGTCTTGTCACACATCGCGTTCTTCCATGGCCACTACATCAGCAAAAGGCAAAGGACCAGCAAATACTACCGCATATGAGCTGCCTTGGTTAGTATCTTTGCACACTTGAAACCAAATACATAACTCTTTGCTCAGGGTTGAAAAATATAGACCACAAACGCTGGACGATGTCGTCGGCAACGCGGATACGATCGAACGCTTGAAAGTCATAGCGAAAGATGGAAACTGCCCGCACATTATTATTTCTGTAGATATCTCTCCTACTTCTTGCGCAAACTGCACGTCGAAACTATTCGCACCAACAGGGTCTACCTGGTATCGGTAAGACAACTAGTATTCATTGTTTGGCACATCAGCTGCTTGGAGACGCGTACAAAGAAGGTGTACTAGAGCTGAACGCATCTGATGAAAGGTGTGCACCGACTGCTTTGACACCGGTAATCCCTCACATTCCCGCTCCAGAGGTATTGATGTTGTGCGGAATAAAATAAAGGCATTCGCACAGAAGAAAGTAACACTTCCACGTGGAAGACATAAAATTGTTATCCTCGATGAGGCCGACAGGTCGGTGCAGTGTTTGTCGGAAGACGGATCTAACCCTATTTTAGCATGACCGCTGGTGCTCAACAAGCCCTGCGGAGGACAATGGAGATATATTCCAACACCACACGTTTCTGTCTGGCATGCAACATGTCCAGCAAAATTATAGAACCCATACAAAGTCGTTGCGCCATCCTACGTTACGCTAAGCTAAGGGATACTGAGATACTGAAACGCCTAATGGAGATATGCAAGATGGAAAATGTGACGTAGAGCCTTAGTATTCCACCGCGAGCGTGTGCTTATCACCAGGAAAACAGATCGAATACAATGACGATGGCTTGACTGCGCTTATCTTCACAAGCGAGGGTGATATGCGCCAAGCCATTAACAACCTGCAGTCCACGCATTCTGGCTTTGGTTTTGTGTCAGGCGAGAATGTATTCAAAGTCTGTGATCAACCGCATCCGGTGATAGTCCAGAATATCCTTCGCTCATGCATCAAGAGCGACCTTGACAGTGCTCTCGAGAGGTTGAACGAGCTTTGGGAACAAGGGTATAGTGCGGTGGATATCGTGGTCACCATCTTCAGAGTGACAAAGATCTTTGACGAGTAAGTTTAGTAAAGGGGTGAAACTATGTTTGACATCCTTCATAGGCTCCCGGAATATAGTAAACTAGAGTACATCAAAGTATGATCGTTTCTCTCGGGTTTCATGGTACGACGCTAACTTGGTTCAGGAAATCGGATTTACGCACATGCGGATACTTGAAGGAGTGGGCACTGTTATTCAGCTAGGGGGCCTTTTGGCTCGGTTATGCAAACTTGTGGGTTCTGCCGGCCAATGAGACTCCATACTGACTGAGCAAACAGCACATGGATCCGAAACTCTTCGAGCTATGAGAATTCCGGTTGGATCTCTCGCAGGGTTCGCTTTGACTTGCTGCTCGTAGTCGTAGTCTAGTCGCCTACTCTAGCACAGCCACATATAATCTGCTTCGAATTAGGATGTCGAGACCACGGGAACTGGGTTCGATCATTCAGCAAATCCTCAGTCCTACACCTGAGGATGCAGAGTCGCTGTTGCAGGAAATCGGTCTAGGAACTATCCCGTCTCGCGAACAGGTTCACCAGGAAATTGATGCGAAGCTCTTGTCGCCTCCAAATGTTTTGCCTGATCATTGGCTCTCCACGTACCAGATGTACGGATCTATTCAACCAGCGTCCATGAGCTGACTGTTTTCGGTGCAGTCATTGGAAACCGGAGCCTTATATACCTTCACTGCTCTCGTTTGAGCCGGCACCACCACCTACGAGTTTGACCTTTGTTCGTGCAGGTCTAGACGGACGTGTTACGGGTTATACAGAGGTGCGTTTTCGGATCGCCCACTTACCTTCAGGATCTAACGAACACAGACACCAAATCCACGTGTCGCAACTGCCTTGACATCTACCTCAATGGACCGTGCTCCAGGTCCTGTCAGCGCCTTTGTGAGGGGAAAGTCAGGCTACGTGCCCTTTCAGCCAGGTGGTCTCGACGAAGTGCTACTCTCTCAAACCAGCGTCTCAGAAGAATCAGCCAGGGGACTCAAGACCATTCCTCCAGGCTTCTCAAGGGGCCTTCGGCTCGCTGGCGAAGATCTTGAGGACGAAGTCCTCGTTGCTCTCGAAGAATCACTTCCGTCTGCGAACAAGGATATAGTGACTATCTTAATGTTAAGTATTTGTATAATGCTTGCTTGACCCACAATTTTCAGGAGCAAGCTTATCCTTCAGAAGAACAAGAGTTTGATGTTCTACATAATGGTGGTCCCACCGCCGAAGTGGACGATCTCCTCCCGACTACTGTAAGGCTTTGTCACGAGTTCGTCGTCTCGTGTCTTAAACTTGCATAAAGAGATCCCACCTGCGGCCAACGAAGACGCGTCGCACGCATCGTCCAAAGATCGTCAAGCGTGATTGGGCTCACTTAGTAGATATTGGTAAACCGATGTCCAACTTTCGCGAACTCGTTCCAGTGATGGCGCACAAGGTCAGTCTCCAGAGCTGTGTCAATTACACCAGTCACAGACGCCATCTTTCAAGTACCCTTTCGAGCTCGATACTTTCCAGAAAGAAGCGGTGTACCACCTGGAATTGGGCGACTCTGTTTTCGTCGCTGCGCATACATCTGCTGGGAAGACCGTAGTTGCAGAATATGCAATCGCTCTTGCGGAGAAACACATGACTAGGTATGCTTTACGATGCGTTTTCTATTTCCGCCTGGAGCCTGAGCGATACAGAGCCATTTACACGTCTCCCATAAAGGCACTGTCTAATCAGAAGTTCCGGGATTTCAAACAAACGTTCTCCTCTTCTTCCGTTGGAATCTTGACCGGAGATGTACAAATTAATCCGGAAGCAAGCTGTTTGGTTATGACGACGGAAATTTTACGCAGTATGCTTTACAAAGGAGCGGATCTCATTCGTGATGTGGAGTTCGTGATATTCGATGAAGTGCACTACGTTAATGATGCGGAGGTAATGTATCTGACTCGCGTGCCGTACTTTCTTGTTGACCGAGTATCTCTCAGCGTGGCGTTGTATGGGAAGAAGTTATAATCATGTTGCCTGAGCATATTAGTATCATACTTCTATCCGCGACCGTACCGAACACCAAGGAATTCGCCGATTGGGTTGGGTACGTTGTCTTTTGTTTCTGCGGCGACTGAACCTCACGGGCTACAGACGTACTAAAAAGAAAGACATCTACGTCATATCCACAGCACAACGTCCTGTACCTCTGGAACATTACCTGTATGCGGGCAGGGATATGTTCAAGATTGTGAATGCGCAACGAAAATGGGTAACTGAGGGGTAAATGTTCACTAATTGCTATCTTTAAACTTACGATTGTGCTTAGATACAAGGAGGCTGGCGAAGCGTTGAAGAGAAAGCAAGATAAGGAGCGAGAAGCGGCTGGTTTACCACCCGTTCAGAGGGTTGGTGCGCGTGGTGCGACACTGCGGGGGCAGCGAGGGACTGCTCCCGCACGTGGTGGTCAACGAGGCGCTCCTAACGGACCGGCCGCACGAGGTCGAGGTGGTGGGTCTGCCCGTACGATCCACACTGGTGCAGACAGAAACCTCTATGTCCATCTTCTCGGTCACTTGCAAAAGAAGGGACTTCTTCCTGTGGTCGTGTTCACACTATCGAAGAAGAAATGTGAGGAAAACGCAGCCACTTTGACCAACGCCGATCTTTGTAGCTCCGTCGAGAAGAGCGAAGTCCATGTTGCGATGGAAAAAGCACTTTCCCGCCTCAAGGGTTCGATTCGTATAGCGCATTAATTTGCCGTATACTGAACCCCCTTCTCAGGAACGGACAAGAAATTACCACAGATAAGCAAGATGCGCGACCTCCTCTCCCGTGGTGTTGGGGTTCACCACGGAGGGCTATTGCCAATTGTGAAAGAAGTAAGCGACCAACCCCCGGGTTTCGCAACTACTAATTTATCCATGTCAGGTGGTCGAGATTTTATTTGCTCGCGGATTAGTGAAAATCTTGTTTGCAACAGAAACGTTTGCCATGGTAAGGAATGACCATGAGGTTTTCGCGGTATCTGATGACCACAGGGTGTTAATATGCCTGCAAGATGTGTAGTGTTCTCGAGTATCCGAAAGCATGACGGCCGTTCATTCAGGGACATTTTACCCGGAGAGTACACGCAAATGGCTGGCCGTGCCGGGCGACGTGGCTTAGATACCACTGGCACTGTCATCATTGTTGCCGGTGATGAGCTACCTGACGTACGTGTCATTATGCCTAATAAATTTGTGTGCTGTACATGTGTTCTAGCAATTGACTCTGAACACGATGATTCTTGGAACTCCGGCAAAGCTTCAGTCACAGTTCCGCCTTACATACAATATGATTTTGAACCTCCTCCGGGTAGAAGCTCTCCGAGTCGAAGAGATGATCAAACACAGTTTTTCGGAGAATGCGTCCCAGCGTCTTCTACCGGATCAGCAAAAGGCAGTTGCTGATGTGAGTAGCACACTTCCTCATTGAAGCACCAGCTGGATAATTTGTAGCACGAGAAAAATCTCCTGTCATTGCCTGAACTCCAGTGTACGATTTGCTTGGGTGACATCGAGCACTACTACGATATGCAAAGGGCGTTGGTAAACCACAATAAACGCCTCTTTTCGATGGCTATCCTTGGTGCTCCCAATCAGAACGTCCTTGGTACTGGTCGAATAGTCATTCTAAGGAACTCGGTAAGCTCGATCATATAATCTAGGACAGGTGGAAGGACACGACCTTTCCAGCACTTTTATCCTTTCAACGCAGCAGTGTTACTCAAGCCCGATCTTCGTGATCCAGGGAATGAGCGAAAGTATTTCGTCCTTGCTTTCGTAGACAAGAAGTTAAAGGGTGAAAAGCAGGGTATATCTACGCTTTTTGTGGTCCATTCAGCTCACTTACCTTGCTACAGATACTGATGGAGTCGTAGTTGCCCCAAAATGGCCTCCTATTAATTCGACACTACAGCCCGAACATGGCACGTATGAGGTTGCTAGCGTTAACTTGGGCAGCATATCTTTCATTACAAACAAAGCTGTGAAGGTGAGGTACTGCGTAGAGCCAAATCTTCAAGGACGTTCAAGATTTCTGTGCAGGTCGATGCTTCTGCAATCGTCGACAGTCATAAGAAGGCTCCAATACTTGAGGCAATGTCCGCCCTGGAAGCGATGGTCGCAGAATGGGCCACGAGTGACACACTCACGGAGATCGATTGGAGTCGTATGCGCACTCTCGAGTTCCAGGAGACCCTGCGCACTAGGAGCGAACTTCTTCAGAATCTCCGTGCGTTTGGATGCATTCTCTGCGAGGACTTTGAGGCCCACGTGAGCCACCCAATCGTCCTACCCCGACAAAATTAACGAGAGATCCGAAGTATATCCATCACCATGGACATAGGATTTTACGGTCCAAGATAGCCACTTTGAAGGACGCAATTTCTGAACAGAACTTGGAACTGATACCAGAATACGAACAGAGAATTCAAGTTCTTAAGGAACTCCATTTTATCAACGACAACCAGACGGTCCAACTCAAAGGTCGAGTGGCTTGCGAGGTTGGCCCCTTCCTCCTTAATGTACATGTCGCGAAGTTGACTGGTATACTAGATCAACTCGGTCAATGAGCTTGTTCTGACCGAGCTTATCCTTGAGAATACACTCGCAAACTATGAGCCGGAGGAAGTGGTTGCACTTCTTTCCTGTTTTGTCTTTCAA
>JBBPTV010000237.1:0-21223 GCA_038094275.1 Tubosaeta brunneosetosa | reverse complement strand
CGTGAAGTTGACTGGTATACTAGATCAACTCGGTCAATGAGCTTGTTCTGACCGAGCTTATCCTTGAGAATACACTCGCAAACTATGAGCCGGAGGAAGTGGTTGCACTTCTTTCCTGTTTTGTCTTTCAAGAGAAGACGGACGTTGAACCCGTCGTTCCTCCCAGGTTACATGAGGGTTTGGAGGCGATTGCTATAATCACCGATCGGGTTGGACACATCCAGGACCGACACAAAGTCGCCGCGGAAGAGTTCAGATATACGCTCAAGACTGGTCTAGTTGAGGTGGTGTACGAATGGGCAAAGGGGATGGTAGGCCGAATTTCTCCGCCCCCATGTCGTGCTTAATGTCATCTGTCCAGCCATTCGACCAGATTACCTTACTGACGGACGTGCAGGAAGGCACCATTGTCAGGGTCATCACGCGCTTGGACGAGACGTGTCGAGAAGTCCGAGATGCGGCGAGGGTGATCGGTGACAGCGAACTGTTCAAAAAGATGGAAGAAGCACAGGTTAAAATAAAACGGGACAGTACGTTGTCTCATATTCTCCATTTAGAACGCCTTTATTGACTTGATGCATTCAGTTGTGTTCGCCGCGAGTTTGTATTTCTAGTAGAATGCCATTTGTATTTGTATTGAGTCATACTTGATGATGTCGGGCCGAGCAACAGCAGCATTCCACTGGCCAGAGTTTGGAAAAAACATTTAAACGACGTTTCAGAGCAGCTCTTGTTTCTGTCTGACATGGAGGCGTCCGACGACACCCGCGAGTCTCCTGTCCACACCGCCATCGATGACAGAAACACGACGCCAAATACCGACACGGATCGGAACGGCGAAGGCTCATTGTCGTCTCTGAATGGGAGCCATGTCGTACATCAACGCCGAAGGGTCAACCCCGAAAGCCTGGCCCAGCGCCTCGGACCCGACCTTGTGCGAGACTTGGACGCGCTCATTACACCCGGAAATACAGAAATGCCGTCGTTTGCGGTCCGGAAAGAGCTCCAGGAGCGCTACTGCATTGACAGGAGACACGTCTACGACTACTTTCACAGCAGGGGCTTGCGCGTGGTCAAGGAAGATAAGCACGGCAATCCCGTCACAGCAAAAGAGCTACCCACGGGCCCCCTGGTAATCACCCATCTCTACGCGAGATCATCAACTTACGTGTCAGCAGCCTAATCTTCGCCCTGTGCGACATGTACCCATTCAGAGTGCTCGTCCACACCCGTATCCTGTGGCATCGCAAAGAAAATTATTAAGACCCCGGGCAATCACGAAAGCAAAGCCAGGTCGTCCGAAAAAGCATCCCGGATCAGCCAAGGTCAACGTCCCAGGTTCCTGTGAAACCAGTGGCTCCACAGACGCAAATGTCCCTGTCCCCTCTCCGGTCGCGGTTCGTCCCACCTACGTCGCCGTGAACCCCCTTCTTTCGCACGATCCGCCCCCTACGTCTGAAAGGGACGAAAACGTTACGTTCAACTCGGTGACGAATCCGCTGGACGAGTCGTTTTCCGTGCAACGCGCTATTGGAGATGTCGCTTATGCGTATCGACATAGATCGGTGTTTGAGAGAGTGCAAGAACTTGCCGAATATCCGACCAAGGGTGACGAGTCGCCTCCGTGGAACGAGGCGTCGCCGCCGTGCACCGCGAGTGCCGAAGGGTTGCTTCTTCCTCACGCGAAACTTCTCACCCGGGACGAACGCCATTCGATGTACGAAGCCCTGTCTGACAGCATTGGACCCGCACAAGGCATCCAGGAGTGTCAAGGTACTTATAGAAAGCACATGGAAGCACGCGCGAAACTCTATTTCGAGGGACTTCTAGCTGTTCCTTACCATCACGCTCAACCATCCGCTAGGACGACCACGTCAGTCGATCGGAAGGCTCCCCCGGGATCCAACGAGTTTAGGCACTGGCTTTCTGAGACGAAGTTTCTCAAAGGCGATGCAAAAGGCTCTCCACTGCTCCATGGTGACTACCGAAACGCGATGGTGGCAAAACATCAGGACGTAGATGGCGTAACCGATAAATTCAATCAGAGATCTATCCCCCATTGGCTACCAACGCTGGACGAATTGTTCCCGACTCCTGGTGGCAACCTGCATAATGATGATCCCCTTGCGGATTCACCCATTGTCCATACGCGACAGATCACACGGACGACCGCACTCGGCAACGGATGCTGCGCGGGAGATCAGCAACTATTTACGGCTTATATGTCTACTTCAAGCTTGCCTATCCATCCATCAGTCGCGGAAACTCGACAGTCTGGCCAAGCTCAAGTCCACGGATCTTCGGGCATGTCAGGGCCGCACGAGGTTACGATGTCAGTTGCTGGGACAGGCAGCCATCCGCAGTGGTCAGGACATGATCCATACGTTTCTTGCCCAGGGTATCACCTCGCCTTGAGTGACAAATCACGCCGGGCTCGTAAAACATCAACTAATTCCTGGATCCGCCTGCCACCCAATAGCCCGCGCACGCGCGATCTGGACAAGACTCGGACGAGGCCGGCCACATCTCGTGATGCGAGGAGACGTACGACTTCTGCGGCGGGTGACATATGATCACGCTCCAAGATATCAGCAGACTTGCATCTTTGATCAGTAGTCACGACGCCAAGGCGCCCAGTGCAGCTTTTTCTCACTGGATGGCCGACCCTGTTCGTTCTCCATTGTTCTCGGCCACACCTTAGAATACTACCGCTTCGTAAATATCCGATTAATGCCCTGTATCCCACCCAATGTTTTCCACTTGATTAGATCGTTACAAGTCCTTTTTCTATGCAGTGAATGAAACCGAAAGCAAGTGTGAGTGGCGAACAAATACACAAAGTCTATCATAGACGACTATAAGACCCGTTGGATGCGTTTACATATGATATCGATATGATGATGCCTTGAAATAAACCAGCTCGAAATGGGAAAAAGAATCTGGACAATGCGATCCCCAAAAGCGTCCCTAGTACGGTCCATCACCGCCACTCCTAGCCGCATATCCACGCCCCAGGAATAACCCTTTTCCCAACGGAACACGTTCCGTCGGTGGGTGGACAAAACGTCCCCTGTTGCGTGAATGCTGTGGGAGCACACATGGCGCTGTCTTGGTCGTAAATGTGGCCGCCGCTGCGCGGTGCCACGAGTTGGTACCGGACTGCGTCCGACACGGGCTGGCAGAGCAACGGGAGCGGCGCACACGCGCCGTCGTCTGCGCTCGACGCGAGATCCGCGATGGGTATCGGGGGTATGGGACGGATCGGCTGGGGCTGGAGGATGGGCAGGGTGCGCGGACGCGGCGCGACCGCGCCGGCAAGAGACGAAGACGAGGCATACGCGGAAGCATCCGTGCGGTGGGTATACGCGTGCTGTGGGTATGGGTGGGCAGGGGAGGAGGACTGGCGGTGGTGTGTTGTGGCGCGGTGCGACGCGCTCGGGTAGCCTGGGACGGAGGCGGCGAGCCTCCGGTCGGTTGGGGAGTCCGACACGGCGGCGGGCGTGTCGCCTAGTGCGCCTTCTAGCGCGGACGTGGATTTGATAACGTGCGGCGCGGCAGCGCCGTAGACGCACGCGTCCTCGACGTCGGTGTCGTCTATCCCCTCCATCTCGTCTGCGAAATCGGAATCGACGTAGTCGTCGTCGTCGTCGCAATCAAACTCGTCAAAGTCCATGGACTGAAACTCGTGTTCGCCCACATCGTGTTTTGAAAAGGGTGACGATGGCGTTGGGAGAGAATGGCACGATAGGGATGACGGGGTATCAATGTCAGACACGAGTACGGGCTGAGGAGGGACAAGGGTGACTTTGGGATTGATGGTGGTCTCTGGCAGCGACGACGACAATGGGTAGGGATAATACGTCGACCAAGCGCCAGGGGCATTTGCCCAGCCATTCTTGGAGTAATACTGCTCGTAGGCAGAGTAGACGTAGTTGGGAGAGGGACTCCCAGAGATGTGGGGGAGAGGATACATGGTGTGTCTTGGCGAACTGTGCGATTCGGATGGGGAATATATGTACGGCCGCATGGCAGCCCGCCGAGAGGACGATGTCTCATTGACGGGATAAGGGTAGCAGGCAGTGGAGATCATAAATTCCGAATCAGGTGGGGCCCAAGGGAAGGCCTAATAAGCGATGGTAAGGAGCCAGCTAAAGAGGATGGGGTATCAGGGACGCTCAGATTGCATGTTCCTGTGCATATATATCCGCGTATCTCTGACGTTGGCCATTGATCGGATGCCTCGAAAGTGCGTGACCTTGTAGGGCTGCGCCCGGGCTTCCATTATCAAATGACCGCGATGGGCCAGCTGAACGATGGGGTGAGAGGGGCGTATGAAACACGTTTGGAGCTGTACCAAGTATACCACACGGGAGTGAGAATTCTGGGCTGGCCAGAAAGGGATCGACCATCCTGAGCGGGTGGGTGATATATCTGGTAGATCAGCTGGACCGAGCGGAGGCCCAGAACGGGCGGTGCCGCAGGGCAGGTGGCTCGACAATCAGGAAAGGAATAGGTTTGCGATGATTAGTAGTGGGGAATGAGCGCACCTGGAGCACGTGTTGACAGCGCTATGAAACCTTGACTGACGCGGCGTTCTATGGCGACGAGCCAGTATGAGACCGTTATGGAACTGCTTCCATCCTTCCCAATGGGTCTCTGGCGTGTGTACACAACTGAGCTCAGTGGGAAGATGATAAAGTTCTCAAGGTCGGGTCGAACCACGTCCATAAATCCACCGTGGTAGGTGACCCACCACGTAAGGACGTCGTGGAGGCTCGGAGCTGTAAGATCGATAATGAATCACTCACCGCATCATCTCAGCTGACCGCGTCAACCGCGCAGCATAATTATTATTGAATGGATGCTGTACACGATCATTGGTAAGTCTGGCATGGACGCTGATTGCCAGCATTTGCGCCACCTGTCGACTTGTCACAACTTCATCCACGCGACTCAGGCAAGGTCAAACGGTTACACATCCATCATGCTGTTTTGACGACAAATCAGTTTTTTTTTTTTCTGTGTAATCCGCCACCCGTGAGTGTATACCTCACACGACCCTGAGTGATAGGCTGTCAATCAGTCGGAAAGCTACTTGAATGTGATGATGACAGTGTATACATGGATAATGGTACCTGGATGAGACTATCAAAGGAGAGTGAAAAAATGGAACGTGCCGAGAGACCGAGTATGTACCCGCAAAATATAAACAAGGTCGCCTATTAGACATCAAGGGAAGGTGTATCAGCCACAGACACGTTTGTCGTACACACTCGTACGTCAGGAGACAGGAATCACAACACGAGCGAGTTTACTCAACCACCAGACTGCCCATTCCCCTCTGGACGTCCCGGATGGTGGAATCGAGGGGCGCACGTGGGGCGGGGACAGGGCTACCCCCGGAAGGATGTCCATTGATAACGCGTGGACCCAATGCGGGGTGTCTGACACCGAGAGCCGCACCGAGCATCCTCTTCCCTGGGTCGCCGATTTTGGGGGGACCCTCGGCATGGAGAATGGCTGGGTCCTCGGCTGAGACGGCCGAATTGATAAGATCATTCAGCGAAGGGTGAGAAGGAAGCGAAGGAAGGGTAGGGGAGGGTTCGCGCGCGTTGATCTTTGGCGAGTGCTCTGAAATGGTCGTATTAAGCACGTGACCATTTCCGTTACGAAGAGGGTTGCTGCCGTTCTGGCTGTTGGTGCTGCGGCTGGGGAAGACGGAAATGGAGGCAGCGCGCATGTTGTGACCGCGCGAGGGATTGCTGTTGTGGCCGCGGGCATTCACAGTTTGAATGACGGCCTGTGCATCAGGACCATCATATGGCTTGATGGATGCAGATGCGCTGGTGGCCAAAATAGCGGGGGGGAATGCGAGCGAATGGAGATAGGCACGCTTGGCTGAGGAGGGGGAAGTGGGTTGGGGCACACATGTGGCGTACATGACGGCGTACCTATGGAAGCGTCCTGGAAGACGATCAAGAGGCTGGTGTCGTCCCTCCATTTAATCTTGAAACCTCCGCCGACGCTTTCCCACTCGGAGAAAGCAGCTTGTATGTCCTTTGTCTTGAGCTCCTTGGCAAAGCCAGACAGAGACAGAATACGAGTTACAGACGCAGAGAGACCCGAGGTAGAAGGCGAAGACATGGTGTTGGATGCGAAAGAGGGAATATCGAGAGAACGAAAGCCAAGTGGAGACTGCTGAAATTGAGTACTGGTTTGCCGAGCAAAACGTGCTTGAGACCCACCAGAAGATGCAGTTTATTAGAAAAACGTCGTAGACAAGTCAAGAATTCAATCTTCCATGTCTCTACGCGCTTCCCACGCGCACTTGCACCGACACCATCGACATCCCAGGCCAGCCATGATCATGGACAACGACCTACTCAGGGCGTGGCTGCTCGTACACGAGCTCAGCGACCAGCTCGCTCACAACCAGAAAATGGCCACTGCGCTTCAATCTAGGGCAACCTCTCTCAAGGTCCGTGTGCACCCTCTCCCGTCCAGCGTTGGCCTGAGCCCGCCAAGGATGAAGCTGCAAATTCCGGCCCAGGATTCGCCCTCAGGCGGTACAATACCGACATCTCAAGGGGTCCGTCTCTCGGGTGCCCCTCCGCAGTTTAATCTCATGTTCACAGAGATGTTTGAATCCGAATTGGAGCGTATGAACGCCCAATTCATTATCGAGAATCAAACATTGTTACATGAAAACAAACAGCTTAGCCTTTTGCTCAAGGAGTACGAAAACACCATGGAAACCATCATGACAAAGTTTCGCAATCACGCAGTGCGTTCCGGATTTGCTCTCAGGGCACCCAGTCATATCATGATGCGTAGTTGGCAGCGCAGCAACACGAGCTTACTTTGACTCGCCATTACGAGGGCCTCATACTGGCATGTGATTCGCAAACCCAGTCTAGTGATCTCGCAAACCAGACGCAGACTGCCATAGGCATGCAGCGTCTCGCATCCAGCCTCCGAGCGCTCTACCGTTGTCTGACCGGAGAAGATCCGGAGTGTGTGGATGACGATGCTGAGGTCGACATCCAATCGCTCCTCGATGCCCTCACCGATGCCAGCCCTCCGACTGTCCGCGAAGACTGGGCGGTTGAACGCGAAACCGAGGTCACCCGACTGGAGAAAGAGAACGAAGAGTTGAGGCGGATGCTTGGGATCGACCCCGCGTCGCTCGCGGAGAAGGGGGTCTCACTGGACCTGGATCGAGAAGAGAGCGGGCGGTTCTCCACGTTACGGCCGGATGTCACCCGTGCGCGGAGCGAGTCAGCATCGAGCGAATCCAAGTTTAACTGGAATTTCGACAATGAACAGACACCAGAAAAGGCTTGGGGGTGGGAGACCAACGGTGCTGCTCCGCCGCAGTCGCCACAAGCACCTGTGGGGAACGGGCTGCCATTGCAGCGCGCGATGGACATACCCAACAATGGGGCGCGGATTGGACAGCGGCGGCCGCCCTTGTTTACACGGAATGCTGTCCCTGCCCCACCCGTCAGCGTTGGACCGAGTCGCAATATCCCGCCGTCGCCATGGGCGCTGGATCGGGCGTGGACACAAGGGGGATCTACTTTGGACCTTAGTCGATGACAGCAAGTGTTCTATATACAAAAAGTCCTGAGGGGATATCATATGGATACATGCCTAGGAATATGAGTCAAGAGATAAGTAGGATTAAATGTGCACGACACTTAGATTAAGGACGGAGCGGATCATGCGACCACGAAACGGACCTCACATCCAAGGCCACTGCGCCCACGGCCCTCGAAGGCGATGCCCAGCATGCGTTCTTTGCCGCATCCGAGTCCGCCCTCACGCGCACGCCCTTCCCACTCCTTGCCACGTGCATCCATGATGTTTTGCAAAGCCTTTAGGCGGAGGACGGCAGGATTGGCGACGGGACGCATACGGTATGCGAGTGACGAGGGGGGTGTACGGGGTCTGAGTGGCGAGGGAAACAGGATCACGTCCTTGCGGGGAGGTGGATTGGGGATACCGGGTGTCGCCGAGACGAGCGGAATAAAGAGCACAGGTTCGGATGGCTGACTGATGGGCGTGGATAGATCAGTGAAGCGTTGGACGTCTTTGGCAAGTGCGCGGTAGCCCTGGCGTCGGAGGTGCCGTTGACACCGCGATGGGCGGTGATGCTGTGACGTGTCGCTGACTGTATATGGGTGACCTGCAGTGAACATGGTGGCAGAGACGTAAGCGGATTGGAGGCCCTTGGCGGCCTCGAAGATGGTGGCGACAGAACGGGAGACACGTCGAACGAGTGCACCGCGTAGGCTGAGAGGGGAGACAGGGCCTAAAGAGGAATGAGATGGATGATCGTGCTGTGGGGGAGATGCGGCGATGATGGGGGGACAAAGGGGGCTCTCCTCGAGAGAAATACGAACAAAGGCAGCGCGTGGTGTGAGTTCACGCGGGTAATCGATAAGGGTGGGAAGGAGGCAGGGCTGGTCCTTGGGTGAGGGCAACACGGGGGAATCAGGGGTGGTGATGTCGGTGGCGGTGGAACGCCAACTACCAAAAGAGAGCCAGGAGCTGGACCGAGAGGAGGACAGAGACGCGGCCGATAACGAGGAGGGGACAGCGAGGAGGGGGGTGGACGACTTGACGGTGCGGTCGACGTCTTTGCCCTTGGCATGACGTCTCTCGTCCTGTTGCCACTCGACGACCTGGAGAAGGCTGTCGAGGAGCTCCGCGCGCACGGACGCCTTGCGTTTCTGCGGGGATGTGTTTGCGATGGGCAATCCGGCGATGCGTTTGGCATCCTCGGAGGGATCTAGAGGGAAAAGCTTGCCGTGCATGGCGTTGATGACCTCTTTGAACGAGACGGCGCGGGAGGCAGCCTTCTTGATGGGCTTTGGGGAGCGAGGGGACGAGGGCTGCATGAAGCTGTACTGGAACGGCTCCTGGTCCCGCTTGGTAATGGGTGGTGGGTCCAGACGGGACTGCAAGGTGGTCAGATTGGGCTGTGGGGAAGACAGACGGACGCACCGTCGTGGCGCGGTGGAGACGCGCACGTTCCTGCTCTGCGTCGTGCTCTCGTTTCTCGACCGCCCGGCGTCTCTCATCGTGCAGACGAGAGCGTTCGTCCTCCCAGAGCTTCTCGCGGGCCCTTAGACGCTGTGCGCGGTGAGATTCTTGGCGGTGGTGTCTGTCGTCGATGGCCAGTCTGCGCTCCTCTGAGGCGAGTCTTGCCACTGCGACGGGGGAGACTTGGCGAGATCGACCGCGGTGGTGCATCTTTGGAGAGAGATGAAGTTGAGTTTGACCACATTTTTATTACTAGTTGGATCTGCCTCGAGGCACCTTCCTAATTAGGAGTGCTAGTGGTCACTGGCGTCGCCTCGAGGTAAAAAAGCTCCACACGCGTTCTTCCGTCCACTCATGTCCATCCGCGCCATCCTCTACGCCTACGTGCTCGGTGGCATCACATTCGTCCCCCTCCTCCTCCTCGCCGCCATCGCCTTCACCGTCTACACCGCCGTACCACCCCCCGACGCCCCAAAACGACCCCCAGTCCATGTCCCCGACGTGCACGACTCTCCCCGTCCACGCAAAGCCTGGCTCACCGTCCGACGCACATTCGAAGAGTCCACCGGAGACGGCTCCTATGTCACGCTCGTTAAATCCTACCTCGACGCACGCTCAAAAGACCCAAAGCGGTCCCGTCCAAAGGACATGTGGTATGTCGTCCTCAAGGGCAAGGTCATGTATTTATACGAGGATGAGGCCATGACCGAATGCGAGGCTGCCGTAGAGCTGGGCTCTCACGACGTCCTCATCTACCCGGAGGGCCTGCTGGACGGCGAGTTGTTCACGCGTAGAAACGCCATCTGCTTGAAGCCCCGCTCAAGCAGCGCAAAGGATGCCATAGAGTCGGATCAGCCCAACAGCGAGACTGAACCTGCACCTGAAGAGGCACCCTGGTTCCTCCTCGTTCGCTCTTGCGTCGATATGGAGGACTGGTATCTCGCCCTCCTCCATGCCTCCGAACACCCACCGGGCACGCCCACCCTCAGCCCACTCCGGCCCGTGTTCCTCCCCTCCGACATGAACTGCCTCGTCACTACCCTCGACGAACAGCCAGACGTCATCCCCATGCGATGGTTCAACGCACTTTTGGGTCGCATATTCTTTAGCTTCTACAGGACACAGATGCTAGAGTCCTACATCATCGGCCGCCTCATGAAAAAACTGTCCAAAGTCAAGCGTCCCGCCTTCCTCACGGACATCGCCGTCACACAGTTTTCCGTCGGCAACAGCGCACCGACCCTGAGCAAACCCATGCTCAAGGAGCTTACCAAGGAAGGCGATGCCTCCTTGGAAGTGGGCTTCCTGTACAAGGGCGAAGTCCGCGCCACCGTAGAGGCGACGGCAGTGATCAACCTCGGTGCACGTTTCAAGTCCTACACCGTCAAACTCGTCTTGGCTGTCGTCATTCGCGAGCTCGAAGGCAACCTCCTCGTCAAGGTCAAACGCCCTCCTAGCAGTCGCATATGGTATGCATTCACCAAGCCGCCCCGCATGGTCATCAATGTCGAACCTATTGTGAGCGACCGCCAGATCACTTGGAGCATGGTGCTCGCCACCATCGAGTCCAAAATCGAGGAGATCGTAAGTCAGCCCAAGAGGTATAACTGGCTTGCGCTCTGAATATCGAGCAGATCATTGACTCCGTCGTGCTGCCCAATATGGACGACATCAGCTTCTTTGACAGCACCGATTATCAACACCGCGGCGGTATATGGGCCGACGCCGTCCGCTTGGACAATGAACCTCCCTCGGACACACAGCCACCCGAAGAGCTAGGTCCATCCACCCTCCACCCCGAGGAGGAACCAGTGGAATCATCGGATACGGTACCCGTCGTTCTTTCTACGACCTCACCGACGGCATCGGTCACAGCCAAGCGACGTTCTTGGTTCTATCCTGGTGCAGATGTCGAACCGGACATTGGTCACGTAAAAGAAGAAGTGGGAGAAGCACGTGGGACGACAGAGGGTGGTGGTCTGGACGCGTCTGACAACGATCAGGAAGATCACGAACATCGTTCTTCGTCCCCGCATTCACACACACGTTCAAGGTCGTCTCGAGCACATTCTCTTTCATCTTCTCTCGGCGGTGATGAGTCTTCCAATTACCTCTCCGACGCGAGCCCGAGCTTGAAGAACGCACGCCATTCCCTTGGAACATCCACCGCGAGCTCGTTCTTGTCCACACTCAAGTCCAAGGCTGGGGACAAGCAGGCGCTCAGTAACACCGCCAAGGAAGCCATGCGGAAGTGGGGTGTGAACTGGGGCTTGAAGAAGGAAACTGGTGGGAATCATTTTCCTGACGACCTTCCGGATGTTGGTCCGTCGGAACATCGGCCTCGAACTGAAAGTACACATGGCCGCCAAAGCTATGCAGATATGCGTGCAGCGGTGATTGAGCGGAGAGAACGTGAACATGTTGACGGCACTAACGGAAGCACGTCACCCATCCCTATTCCTCCGAGAGTCGGCGGACAGAACGGGGGTTCACCTGGTAGCCGTGTCGCGTCGCATTCAAATAGGTCCACGTCTCCAGGCTTGTCGCGTTCACTGGGCGACGCCAACAGCGATCCGTTCAAAGACCGTGATCTCATAGAGGATGAAGAAGAGACTTTTGCGCCGTCGCTGATTCACACACAACCCTCCCAAGCGCGCACGATGACGATCCCGGGGATCCACGCCAGTCACCGAGGCGAGGTGATGTCCATGGGAAACGTCGCGCCCGTTCCGGACACCAAGCCAAAAGGGCCAACGATCCAGAGCATGTATCGTCTGTGGAAGAGTCCCAATCTGACGGGACAGTCCAGTCAAGAAGGGCAAGCGTCGTCATCGCAACCTGGCGATACGGACATGAATCTCGATGTGACGCCATTGTCACTTGAAGTGACCTTACCTCCGCGTGCGGTTCCGCCTCCACTGCCCCCTCGGACGATGTCTTGTGTCGCGACGAGGGACGCGACAGAAAACCCGGATGAGGCGCACCCTGTCTCGCCTGCCTCAGAGGCGTTGAAGTCGATTGCGACGAGAGACGACACGCGACGGTTGTCGATAGGGGGCGAGTCTACACCAGAGATACCAGATAGCAAGCCTCCTTTACCGCCCCGGAGAGTTGTTAGCTGATGTTTTATTTTATGTGGATTTTTAAGTGTAGACTAGTAACACGAGTTGTGTGGAGGCGGTACATTAAGCGACGACTGTCAAAGTCACTTTTTTAGTGTTCAGTTTTGTTCTGGTACTTTGATGGCGGCGTCTCCTCCTCGTCCAGCCTCTCCAATCGTCGTTCCAAAGCCTGGTCATGGTCTCCAGATATCACCCAATCTCGAGGCGCTCCTGGAACATGACGAGCTCACGCGTCGCAGCAGCAGTTCGCCGACGAACACGTCCTACACCAGTCCGTCCTCGGAATTTATTAGTCTGCCTCCGCCCCCGCCGCGCAGACGGAAGAACGGCCAAGAGGCTGTTCCTACACTGCGAAGCAAGTCAGACCAGCGGAAGAAGTTTCCCAGCGAGATCTGGACGGCAGAGCAAGACGGTCCGTCGTCGCGGCCCGTGACGCCAAATCCCTACCTCAATCCAGCACCCGTTTGGAGTCCAATCACGACACAGCCCGAGCCTGATATCGGTGCGAACTGCGGTGGTTTCACAGCCCAATCATCCTCACAGTCCTCGTCAGAGGAAGCCCTGACACCGAAACAGACCTCAAAGACGCTCGCGTCCGACAATTCGCGATCTAGGCCAAGTCCGTCTTCTGCGTTCAACAAGGTGGAAAAGTTTCTGTGGATCGGTCGCGACTCTCTCAACCTCTTCTCTGCGGGCGGGTCGAAGCGCAACGACCGTAGCGACCGTGCCGAAGGTGACTTGGATGCAGTGCAAGGTAACCCGTCGCTCGCTCGGTCTATTTGCATTTACTTGACACCAGTAGATCGACAAATGAGGCAGGTCGTTGGACCGTCCTTGTCCTCCTCCCCGCCTTGGCCATCACGGCAGTCGTCGTCATCAGCGTCGCAGCAAACGTCAAACGCTGAACAACCTGAAACGGACTCATCTCGCTCGTTTTCGCCGTCCAATTTAACGGACGATCCATCTCCGCCACGTGGTCCACATTTACTTCCTCGCCTCTCTCTGCCCCTCCCCGCCATGTCTCACGATGTACCACGACCCAAGTCCGTTGACGGCGTCTCCGGTCATGACTATCTCTCCTTTATCGATTTCTTCTCTCAATCTACCACCGACTTGTGTAACGTCCAGGACAAGTCTCACGACACCTCTTCCTCTCGTCGTCTGCCTCGGCCCATCAGCATCCCACCTCCCAGCATCTACTCTACTTCCACTTTCAACAGCTCCTCCCTCTCCCTCGCCACCATGCGGTTCGCTCCACCGAGTCCAACGTCTCTCACTGTGCAGCAGTCCTCGCCAGTGTGCTCGCCCTCTGAGTCCGTGGCTTCCCCTGCCCTCTCCTCGATGGTTTTTGCACCCCCTAGCCCCACTCACGAGCAAAACAATGCCTGGTTGCAGCCCGTCTCTGGCCCGCCTTCTCCCTACTCCCCCCTCGAATTCGCCCCCGCCCCTGGGTCGCCACAGGGCGTCATCCTCAGACCTTCCCCTCCCCCACTTGCCGAGTGCGAGCGCGGCAGGAGGTTCAGGTCAGGAAAGCGCTCTATATCCTTGTCGCCCCATCCTGTCCACAAACTGCTCTCGCCTCTCCCTCCAACCACGAATCAGCTCCGTGCGAACGAGCGCACCGACCGTGTCCGACGCACCCGGAAGCTCACCCGTGTGTTTGGTAGGACGCCAGGTACAGATGACCCGGCGTCCGATGTGGATGTCCCTCGCTTACTGAAAAAATCACACTCGCCATCGCTAGCAGGCTTGCTCACCAAACCGAAAAACCACCGTCATGCAGTGTCTGTCTCTGTTGCTGTCAAGTCACCTGTAAAAGCGGAACCCTGCGGTCCATGGCAGGCTGACGGGCTCTTGTCCCCAGATGGCCGGAGGCACTCGATTCCGCTCACGACGGCGGGGTCTTTCACGCTGTACGTGGATGACGAACAGGAGGCCAAGGACGTCAAGAGTCCTCGTCGTCCCCGCAAGATTGTGGATTCGCCCGAGACTACGTCAACGAGATCGTTTATCGATCTGTCAGACGAGGATGACAATGCCTCTGGCCTCAGTTTTCTGGGGAAAACTCATCTTCGGCCTCGGCGTATACACCAGAGCAATTCGACGCCGTCGCTGGTCGAGTCAGTGGATTCCGAGGTGCGGTTGGAGGCTGAGAGGCGCCGAAAGCGAGAAAAGCTGGCCAAGCTTCATCGTTTTCTTGGCTCGCGCGTGCCACCTGAAGCCATCATTGAGAACGTTGTTGGTCACGCTCTCCCACCTAATGCGAACCCTGAAGATGTGGTTGAGCATCGGCGTGCGCACAAAAATACGCCGTCGGATGACTTTGATCGTGCCAAAGGCGAGTTGAATGGAAAAGAAAAGGCGCTCAATGTCCGTCGGGCGCAGAAAATGGAAAGGGTGCGTACCTCCCGTCTCTGTATGTTGGGGACGGCTGACAGGCTGGCCAGGTGTTTGGTACGCCGCCTCCCCAGGTACTGTACCACACTCGCCCGACGCGCCCGACGATGCCCGCTTCTCAACCGACGTCCCCTGCTGATTTCAATCCCTATATCTTGACGCTCGATCTTCCTTCGACCTCTCGTAACCAGAACCAGTCTGCGTACATGGGCAAGGCAATTCATCGCCGTGGTCCTTCGGAATCGTCGCAAAACTTGTTGCCTCATGCGGACGACACTCCGCAACCGAGCCCTTCGTCATTTGCGCAGTCGTTTGCAGAGTCGTTTGCCGACTCCTTGTCTGGGTACCAACAGATTCTGGCACAGTCGGCTGTCTATCTCAATTATCAGCACTCGCTCAATTCCCTGGTGGACATTATCGATCGGGTACGTATTGGTCGGGTGGTGCATGCACAGGTGCTGACGCTCCCAAAGGACGATCGCCAATCTCTGGTCGAGCTCCATCGGTTCCTCCACGGTGAGATTGGCGACTCACCCTCCGAGGACGACGTGACGGTCAACTCGCGCCGCGGCTCGATTGCGACGCCCAGGTCGGAGAGGCGGCACTCGCTTCCCTCCAAGGCGTCCGTGACCTCGCTCTCGTCTGAGCTGCTCTCCCCCCGGGTGTCGCGGTTCCAGATCCGGCGACGCAAGGCGGCCAAGTTGACCCACTTTTTCGGGGTGGACTATCACGAGTTGATCCATGATATTCTGGAGAGCGTCGAAAAGGGCGTGGAAGAGGAGCGCAAGCGGGGTACGCTGCAGCCCGAAGAGGTCGAGGTGCGTACCGTCCTGGTCGTTGCATTGCAAAGCTCATGGACGTCCAGGTGTTGATGCACCGTGTGAGGAGCCTGCGCTCCATGAAAGATCCTTTCGCTCGATGATGTCGTTTCTTGGTTTATGATCACGCTCTTACACATCTTTTTAATCATCTTGGCACGTATATACGTATATTCGCGTTAATGAAATCCAAGTCATCGTATCGATAAACGAATGGGTATCACAAAATGACGAGCTCCCCACGACATGCGTGACACCAAAAGATGTGCGATTCATCCATGAACTGCGTTCGATGCGAAACCGAATCCGTGTCTGAGGCTGAATCTGGGACGGGCGATAGCCCTCTTGGCGGTGGCGTCTGTCGATGCGCCGCCGTCTCGCTCTCGATCCTCGCCTTGAGCATGCTCAGACTGACCTGGCGCTTGTGCCGCGTCTCAGGCGAGAGCCCAACATCAAACACGGACCGCGTCGGCGGCACCAGGCTGCTCGACTTGGCCACCGACCCCCGCCGGAACTCCCCGCTCGTCCGACTCGCCGGCGAAAACGGCCTCGACGTCGCCCGCGACAGCGAGCGCGTCGCGAGCTGGTCCTCGAGGACGTGCACCTGCCGCTGCAAGCGATGCGCCCTGTCCTGCGCCTCGAACACGGCGCTCTCGAGCGCGCGCATCTGGGACTGCGCCGACGAGAGCTCGATCGTGTGTTGCTGCCGGACCGCGCTCAGCATCTCGTCGTCGAGCGAGCGCGGCCCGTCCGCGTCCATCGGCGTTTTCTGCACGCTCTCGAGCTCGTTCTGGAGCGCCTCGATCTCGGCGCGGTAGTGGTGCAGGAGCTGGCTCTGCTCGGACTCGTGTTTGCGTGCGGAGGCGAGGGCGGACTCGAGCTGGGACAGGTCGTCTTCGCGGCGCCGCGCTTCGGTGCTCAGCCGGTGGCTCATGTCGGCGTGCTGCATCTCGGTCTGGCGCATCCGCGTCCGCTCGGTTTCGAATGTCTTGATCGTCGCGTGTGCGGACTGGAGCTCGGCTTCGAGGAGGGTGTAGCCGCGCTGGAGGTCTGCGACGCTCTGCTGCAGCGAACGGTTGTCCTTGTCCCGGAGCGTGTCCGATTCTTTGTGTAGCTTGGCCACTTCTGCTTCTCGCTCTGTTCCTTCGTCCAGGGCCACCTCGAGCTGGGAGATGAACGTGTCGCGAGACCGCCTTTCATGCTCCAGTCTCTCAACCTGCTCCATCAGCTCCAGCTTGACAGAGGTCAACTCAACGATCTTGGGCCGCATCTCCTCTAGGGACTGCATGAGCCGTGTCCCTTCAGCTTGAAGGTCCTTTTGCGTCTTCTCCGACTCTTCCGCGCGACGGAGAGCGGCACGGAGTTCGCCTTGAACATTCTGCAACGTCCTGTCGCTCGAAGACACCTCGGAAGCCAATTCCCCGAGCTTTTGTTGGAGCTGTTTCACTGCACTTTGGTTGAACTCGACCTGCGATTGTAGGGAAGCGCGCTCTTCCAGTAAAGCGTCATGACGGTCAGTAGCGGACCGCAGGAGGCCTTGGAGTGCAGCATGGTCGGCTTCCAAGCTTGTATGCCGTGTCTTCCATTCTGCCTCGCTCTCTGTTTTCGAGCGGAGCTGTGACTCTAAGTTTTCCCTTTCATGCCTGATGGTCGTGTGTGACTGAAGAGAGAGGTCGGTATGGCGGGAGAACAGCCATGTCAAAAACGCACCTGTTGTATCTTGTTGAGCTGGAACTCGAGCCCGTCGGCACGGTCCTGAGTATTTCTCAGAGAGACCTCCAGTTTGTCTGCCCTGTCGTCGCTCTCAATCTGCTCCTCCAGCTCGCGGACCCGTTGCTGATGTTGGTTGGAAGACGCTTGTACCTCCTCGAGTTCTGCTTTCCGCAGTTGTATTTCACGTTCCTAAATGACGTCAAAGACCCTCCCAACTTAAAAAGTCAAACAGTTTCCCCCACCTGGTCCCGAACACGTTCCACCAGTTCTTTTTCACGAGAAAGGGCATGCTCGAGTTCATTTCCTTGGTTCGCAGTAGTTATTCCGAGTTCTTGGACTTTCTTGGTCAAGCGGACGACCTCTGCCTGCTCGGAGACGAGTAACGTCTCCTTCTCTTGGAGTTCTTAAACAGAACTAAGCGATATTCTGAATACAGCGCAAGTGATCGCACCTATCTCGATCTCTTCCAATCGTTGGACTGACGCTATCAGTGACGCCTTCTCAGAGACCAAAAGAGAAATAGTCTGCTGCCGACTCTGATCCTGTTCTTGCCATCTTCTGGAGTTGGCAGAAGCATTAGCACGCAACTCCTCTATCTGACCCCGCGCTGCAAACAGATCCTGCTCGACCTTTGTCGAGTGAGCCCGAGAGTCGCGAAATTGCTGCTGTGCTACTCTCAAGTCTGAGGCCAAGCGCTCAACGTCTGTCATCATGTGAAGACGTTGACGTGTGTTGGAGGAAAGGGGGACGTACCACGCCGCAATGAATCAGTTTCCTCGCTAGATGCACTCAGTCTTTGATCCAATTCCGCCCGACCGGCCTCGAGAATACCAATCTTGGCCTGAGCAGCGCCATGTAGATCCTCCAACCGCGACTTTTCACGGGACAACTCCTCGAGATGACGTGCAGCAGCAGTACGCGTATCGACCGCGCGTGCATGCTCATCTTGGAGAGCCTTGTAGCGAGCGCGTTCTTGCTCGAGGATCTGAACGTTCTTGCGTGCATCTAGTGGCCATTAGGAGGGCACGTCATAGACAAGAACCAGTCACTTACCAGCTCGAATTTCGTCAAGGTGAGCCAGCGACGCTCGAATAGCAGTATTCTCAGTCTGCAAGGACGCTATGACCTGACACTGTTCAGCCACTTGGTTCCGGGGGCCGTCGAGAGCTCGCTGGTTGGCAAAGGTCGTCACAGGCGGTGACCCCACGTGTTCATGGAGAGGTGGTGGGGACTTGGGCGAAGCCCGAGGCTGGGGAATGGGGCTCGCCTCGGGAACTTCTGCTCGGGGCAATGACTCGATCCAGTTGGAATCTGTATCACCGGGGCCGAATCTGTGTACACCAAACACCGTCCAGGGATGGCTCAGCTTTCAGAAATTGGGAACGCACAAGTCGTGGATATCCCGTTCGCGTTTCCTGTCCTCAGGCTCTGGTAGGACCGGTGTATACGACCGAGACGGCGGAGGGCTGGCTAACGAGGCATTACGAACACCTGCAACACCAGTCTTTTGTTGTTGGCGTTTCTTGAGCTATTTACACGAGTCTGTGAGTTCCATTGGCAAAGTAGTAGCACAACCCGACACACACCATTGCCTTTGCTCTTGCAGCCTTTGCAGCTCGGTCATCGTCGTCGGTTTGGGACATGGATATGACACGTCAAGCGTCGGTAGGGACGAATTACAGTAAAGTCTTTATAGGACTCAGCAAAGGGTCATTACCATACATAATCCAGCTACGCCCGAATCACACCGACCGGCGCCGTTATAAAGAAAAAATAGAATTGAATCTCGACTCGACGGAATATGCACAGTGTTGGTAGCACGTAGAAAAAACATCAGAGGTTGAAATTGGGCGCAGCAGATGCCCAGGAGAGACGATATATGTATACCAAAGCGGTGCGAACCTTTAGGGAGACTCGCAAATGACCTGTAAGGATTGACTCGAGGCGAGCGTTGGATACAACGCAGGCGGGTGAGAATATGGCAACGATATCAATGGACAGATAGTTGAGGGCAAAACCGGTGAGTAAATAGAAGAGGAAGAGAGTGTCGTGGAAAACAAGAAGTGTTAGTCCCTTTTTCATCATGCCCAGACCTGAAAACGTTGGGTCAACCATGATCATCATCTATAAAAACACTGTAGTCACTCACTCGAAGCGTGCTATCCCAACTGCCTGTACAGAGGGCCATGCCATCGACTGACACACCCAGACAACTGACTCGGTTTTCATGACCGGTTAAAACACCCACACGCTCGCCTCTCAGCGTGTCCCAGACGTTGCAAGTCCAGTCATCATAACCTCCAAAAAGAATACGACCAGAGATCGAAAATGCGACCGAGGTGATGCCACAGAGTATATTGTCATGAGTGAAACTGTTTAATTCACGATCTGCTCGGATGTCGAACAGTCGGCAGGAGGCGTCGTCAGAACCCGTGGCAAAAGCATCGCCGTTGGGGAAAAATCTAGTAAAAATAGATGTCAGAAACCAAGGGCAACACTGACGATGCTGGACGTACTGGACGGCGTTGATATCTGATTCGTGACCGACAAATGTTTGTGTAGCGCGACCGCTGCGAATATCCCAAAGCTTTGCAGTGGCATCGCAAGCACCAGAGACAAAAACATTTTGATTGGGGCCAAGCGATAGACTGAAAAGAATACATAGGTGAGAGGGGAGGAGGACGCAATAGAAGAACAATCACCTCATGACATCACCAGTGTGATCACTAAACTCGACAACTCGCACACCCGCTTCGATATCCCAAAGCATGCATGTCATATCACCAGAGCTGGTGACTATTTGCCGGTCATTGATAAACCTGCAGCAACTAAGGTAACCGGAATGGGCACTCAATTCACGAGCGCCTCTAACACCATTGGCTTCCCGACTGTTGAGATTGTAAATGGAACAAATGTTATCCAAACCACCACAAGCGACAAAATTCCCAGAAGGCGAGTATGCACAAGTCATGACCCAACTGGAACGGAGGGGGATTGCGTGGACCTTGTTGGTGGTATAAGCGTCCCAAACGATGAGCTTGCCATCCTGCGAGGCTGAGACGAGATGCCGTCTATCCGCGGCCCAATGCATAGCATAAATCTTTGCAAGGTGTCCTTTGAGCGCACGCCGAGGTCGCATCACGATCCGAGGGAGAGTGTCAACCTCGGCAGCCATCGCCCGCACTAAGCGCAACGAACTCATTGTATGGATCATTGGAGAGAACAGTACCACGTACGACTAGTATCAGCGGAGGCCTCCTTGCTCGCACGGATTTTCTCCTTCAGGACCTCTGCTTCACGACGTGCCGCAGCAATGCGCTCTTGTATATCACCCTGGGGCTGAGACATGTTTGCGACTCAAATATGAGGCTACCAGTGGGTATGAAGAAGCTCAGGGTCAAAAGAAATAAGTTGTTAGAAAAAAATGACCACCTACGATACTTGCGAAACTAGAATGAATTGGCAGAAAAGCGTGTGAAAAAGCGCTGGATGAGCAGCAAAGGATGGCGATGAAGATGGCGATGTCTTCGTGTGGGCGCCACCGGCAACGACGAGGAGAACAAGAGCGACGATGGCAGGGCGAGGAGAACTGAGCAGCGTATCCCACTGGGAAACGTTTGACCCTCTCCACAGACAACCAGTACACGACAATACCGGTTATTCCCGAAACTCCGACAGTGGCGCACATGGAATGGAGAAAAAAAAACATTTCATTTCTCGAGTCACAAC
The DNA here is from genome assembly GCA_038094275.1 of Tubosaeta brunneosetosa. Lineage (NCBI taxonomy): Eukaryota > Fungi > Basidiomycota > Agaricomycetes > Boletales > Boletaceae > Tubosaeta > Tubosaeta brunneosetosa. The sequence continues at coordinate 396 of JBBPTV010000237.1, read as the reverse complement.
ATATTACAGGTACCCAACTACACTGCAAGAGCAGGCGTGACAACATGAGATGAGCCAGTAGTGTGTGATTGTGGTGGAACTGAGGGGTTGTACTGAGTCATGGGATGTTCCACCGAGCCACCAGAGGAAGAAAAGGATTCTCTGACAGACACGAGCCAAATGTTCGTACCGCGACTTGCTGCAACCATGGACACGATGAATAAGACGATAGTATATATCAAGACTGGACGCATGTCTTAGATGAAGTAAACGAAGAAAAGAGAAATGGCTCACGAAAACAGAAGTTGATAAATGCAAAGGCTTCAACCGCTTGAACTTGTTGGCATATGCCATTGAGAATAGAGGCCTCTGAATCCAGACTAGCATCCGCAGAGGCTATGCTGCAATCGTACGAGA